>PNEQ01020165.1:0-58592 GCA_003012365.1 Medauroidea extradentata
TCATCATTTTTCGGATGTGCTAGTAGTCACGTCCGCCGCCCTCGAAGGGTTAAGACGCAGTTGGGACAGGTATCTATGACGTAGGTTAGGCGGGTTTCCCACTATGAGCCACCCGGGCTTTGAGTCATCGGCCAGCCCTCAAGGTGTTACGAAACAGCCGCCGACCACTGGCCTCCAGGAACATGGCACGCAACACTATTATTTTTGGAGTCTGTAAGTTTTTTCGTGAGTTCATGTACGTCAATATTCCTAAGCATTACTGTTTTTTTCTTTCCATACACTCTAAAAATATTTTGTTAAATTTACAAAGATTTTCTTTGTGAAATCATTAGTTTATAAAGTTACAAAGGTAAACTTTGTAATACTACAAAGGAATTATTTGTGCCTATATACCGACAGTTCCTGCACTGTAAATTTATTTTGTAAAATATGACAAGGCACTTCTTTGTAGTTTTACAAACTTGTGTAAATTTTGAAAATTTTAGAAACAATATGTGGTCTATCAAAATCATAGGTTTGTGGGAAATTACTTATGCAAAGATCGCAACCTCTGGAAAGCTTTTTCCTGGAATAAAGAGAATGTTTATATTAATTGCGGGCTTTAAAAGAAATAATTATTATTGAACTGTACATTGAATGTATACGAATAAATATAGGTTCAACAGTACGGAAGTCGCGTAGATTCTAAACGCGAGGATACGAGTTGGAAACTTACGACCTTGGAATTTTTTTAAAATAACTTCATGTAAACTTCCTTTATTCGAGAGTTATTTGATAAACAAGTTATAGTTATTTATTAAGTACTATAAGCATTTCAATTTATTTTTTCCTTATTGAAAGTACAACTACAAGGATATTCCTTGTAATTTTACAAACATATATTTTGTATTCTATTACAAGGACAACCATTGTAGTTTTACAAGGAATTTATTTGGCAACTGGGTTTCCAAAGGTTTTCTTTGTAAAAGTACAAAAACATGTTTACAGTGTAAGATACCGTTTTATTGTCCATATTTCTGTACTTACTGTTGATGATTGCCTTTATTAAATGTTTGCATAATTTGAGTAGTAGTTGTTTACAACTGTGTTCACACAGCAGTTATTTATTAATTATTACCTTTTTTCCGTGGCCGACTTTGTTACTGGTATGCTTTGCCACTCCATTTGTTGACTTGAAAAGTGGTTTATTCCTCTGTATGTAACTAATAATGCGTTTTACAATGTTTTGTTTTGAATCTTATTGTATTGAACTCAACGGTTGGTTGTATATTTACTCTACATTCGATAATGTTTGCGCTGTTTTTTATAAGAATTTTTGTTATTATAGTATGTATTTAATTGTGCGTATCTTTTTGACTGTCCATGTTCATCTAATAAGCTCTGGTATTGTCACGCCATTCTTAATTTGTGGTATCGTTATTTTCAGCGATCCCTTCCCCTTTTATGACACGTATAAGGGATGCGAGTTGTTATCCTAGTTTAGTTTTTATTTTAATTGAACTTTGCATATTCCATATTCAAGTATCAGAATATCAGTTATTAATGATATTTGACGTATCGGTGAAGGCCTGCAATATAACGTGTTCTGAAAACAACCCCCTTCTTATGAATTTCTTGTCATGTATGGTACTGGCGCGTATTTCGGTGGTGTTTCAATGGCATGTATTAGTGAAAATTATGGACTTCGAACATGTAATCTTGTGTGTTTTCATTTTTTTGCTGACATACATGCTTTTGACTTAACGTCGTAATTGCAGGAATTATGTACTCATGAAGGTAACGAGATATATTCTATTCTTGAATAATAGGATATTGTAATGTTGAGCTTTCTGCGTGAACTGATCAAATATCGAGACCGAAGCTAATTAGAGGATGTGATTATTTTCTCCCCATTGTGTGAAATCTTATTTCTTAGAAGAAAATTTTCTTAATAGAGTGTTTGAACGGATAAATAAATATACGTTATATTTAGGGAACTAGGAATGATTTTATGCTTAAGAGTTTCAAAGTAGTATTTGCAATACACTTAAAGTGTTAAAATAGTATTCCTTTCCTTATTTTAATATTTTTTTCTCAGGAGGGAAATCACGAAGTTTTGAAAAATATTTTTCAAGCCAGTTGCAAAGTAATTCGTGCTCCAGTATAGTTAATCGTAACATAGTTGTAAAACAAGTATGCTCTTTAAAATATCGAGGTTTGTGTTTGAATCATTCCTTCAGGAATGAATTCATCTACATTGGATTTTGCACGTAAGTATATAAGTGAGATTGCAAAAATTATGTCTTGGCCAACCTTAGTCGAAATTACTATCTACTTGGCATCTAGGTTTCAGGCGCATCCGGGATTGTTTTCGTTGTGATATCAGCACTGATTGTTGAAACATCGGACAAGTGACATGAAACTCGACGCAAGCACGGTATCCGTGTAGACGCCCGAATATCAGTTCATGTTTATAGTAGAAAGTCGCCTTTAATTTTTTCCCCAGGTAGGCAATCGAAATGAAGATAAGGTGTAGGCTATTTTATCGCTACCTAATCAGGCGCAGTTGACGATACATTTATGTTTTCTTGAAGATATCAGACTGCTTTTGTAATTACGTATATCTGAGGTATATTTGTCTAGTAAAAAATACCTTAGCGTTCTTTTGCTTGTTATTAAATGCACCAAAATAATCTTGAATAACAAGAATTATTCCTTACATGTTATAATTGAGTAGTGATGAAGACGATACTATTATGGGCTATGTTGTGGCATAAGCGTAACATGAGTTTCGACAGTTGGGATTGGTCTATTTAAAGTCAATTTTAATAAAACAGCAACGTAAAAATCAAATAACGGATAACATGAGTAGTTATAAATCCATCTGATATTTTATTATTTTGTGATATCACGAAGTTAAAATTATGGTCGTTTATAAAAGCGTTATAAGAGTTTTATAGGTATTTTCAACCTATAATAAATAACTCAACGATAATATACTTCCTCCTTATTAGTAACCATTCGATATTCTAATTACGTAATTTCGTTAAAAATTGCCTGCTAAGAATGACTTTATTGGACTAATAATTATGCGTTTCAATAGCGGAATAACGAATACCAACACATGTTTGTCTTGAATTATTTAAATGCTCCGTATTTTATGTTTAAAAATTAAACTAAAACACGACAGGTTTAGTTTCGAATAAGCGATTTTGAATATTCCTCTAACAGACTGTGTCTGATTAAGCTGTTTTCAATAAAATTTCAAATAATCTGAATAATGCAAAAAAAATGTTTTATGCGAAGTACAAGGGTCTGCTAGGATTGATATGTAACAAAAAGGTACCAGAATAAATTATGAACCTTCTTTCCTCAAAGTTAAAATCGATCATGTAGTTATATAAATATATAATATCTCAATTTAGTCATGTCACGCTATCTTATAACACTGTGGACCCACAACAATTACTAATTAAATCAGAGGTAGAGTAATAAAAATAAAGTGTCTAAATATTAAATTTGCTTCACAGTAGTTCTTGAAATACAAGCAGCTATTGAAAGAAGTATTGTCATGTGATGTGATCAAAAATTGTTTTAGTCGCCACCATTATGAACATAGCTTGAACAAAATACATAACAGTCGCATCACTTTACTAAGAACTATGTGTGTACAGAGTTTGATGAGAATATGAGAAAATGGTCGTGTGATAATTGTTCGAATGGCCGCCATTTCAATAATATGAATACAACACAAACTAAACACACACATGCGCGTCATATCATTAAGAAGGCTAGTGTGTGATGAAATTCTGAGAAATGGTTATTTTTATATATCTCGTGTGATCAAAACAAGTTAAAATGCAGCTATTTTGAAAATATGAACACGGCATGGAAAAACAAAATTCAAGATACCTAATTAACTACTATACGTGTACCGAGTGTGATGAAATTTGAAAAATTGTCTCTTTAATTTCTTGTGTGATCAAAACATTCTGAATGGCTGCTATTTTGAAAGTATGAACACGGCCCAACAAAATACATAAAAGTCTAGTCTGTTTACTAAGATATTTAATGTGTACCAAGTTTGATGATTTAGCCTACGGGATTCCACGGTTTTGTGTCTTTTTTTATGGGGGCGCGCGCACCCACGATGTCTTCTCACTTCTCTATGTTCTCGTCACCCTCATCTATTACTTCTCTCCCTTATCACCCTCTTATCTCTTCTCTCTTCCCTCTTCTCTTTTCCCTCTTCTCTTTTCCCTCTTCTCTCTCATCTCTTCTTCTCATCCCTTCTACTCATCTCTTCTACTCGTCTCTTTTTCTCTCTTCTCCCCTCTCCTCTCTTCTCCCCTCTCTTCTCTCCTCTCTTCTCCCCTCTCTTCTCTCCTCTCTTCTCCTCTCTCTTCTCCCCTCTTCTCTTCTCTCTCCTCTCTCGTCTCCCCTCTTCTCTCTTCTTCCCTCTCAGCTCTTCTCCCCTCTCTTCTCTCTTCTTCCCTCTCAGCTCTTCTCCCCTCTCTTCTCTCTTCTTCCCTCTCAGCTCTTCTCCCCTCTCTTCTCCCCGCTCTTCTCTCTTCTTCCCTCGTCTCTTCTCTCTCTTCTCTCGTCTCTTCTCTCGTCTCTTCTCTCGTCTCTTCTCTCGTCTCTTCTCTCGTCTCTTCTCTCGTCTCTTCTCTCGTCTCTTCTCTCGTCTCTTCTCTCGTCTCTTCTCTCGTCTCTTCTCTCGTCTCTTCTCTCGTATCTCCTCTCGTATCTCCTCTCGTATCTCCTCTCGTCTCTCCTCTCGTCTCTCCTCTCTCCTCTCCTCTCCTCTCTCTGGTTTGGATTGAGGAGTCAAGACAATGTGTGTTAGCATTGCCTGGTAATAGCTTACGTAAAAGTCGAAAGTGTGTTACATTTTTCTGTAAAGTGAACCATCAAATCGACTGTAAAATGTATTAAAAACATTGAAAGGCCAACCAATTTCTATTTTATTTAAAGAAATTGAATTTTGTAGTAGATTTTCGTGGTAATATTACTCCAGTATAATTCGCGTTACGGTAAAATTGAGTTAAAATTTTCGACTTTTTTCGTTAGCCATCACCAAGCGAAATTAATACACTCCTTCCTAAATTGCCCCAAGACTTGCACATTTAAATGGCTGTTTTTTTATGTAACTTCCTCGTAAATATTAGTGGGACTGTCAATCAATTTCAAAAAAAATTTCACAGCGTTCGTAATCGGTAACTGCGAAATTAAAATTAACCGTTGGTATTATACGGTATCTATGTCTCGATTTGCAAAAATTGTGTATGCGAACTGCTGCAAGAATTTCAACTGTAATATGTGGGAATATGATTTAGCGGGACGATTTTGGTGTGATTTCGGTGCACATATCGTCCGCTTGCGTGACTAGCTTCAGTTTATGAACGCTGAGCGGCTGCCGTCGTCTGCGCGCCCGCCAGAATTAGACCTCGTGAGTCAGCGTCGGCTCACAACTCCTGCTGAGAACATCCAGCACGCCTGCGAATATCGGTGTGCACAGGATGTTTTGCTCAGTGGTGACAAAACTGCAGAAGGATAAGGAGCAAAGTAGTCATACGAACATTTGTCCTGAAATTCCTATTTCCATGCTAGATTATATTTATTTTACAATCGAGTACGTACCAGTCGAACCCGCCCTTCATAATTACCCATTCTCGTAAACGAGCCTATCACACACAAACGACGTGACACTGCTGCAAACTGTTTATTGTATGGTTGCTGTCGGCGGGGATAATTTACCTGATAGTCGTCCTGCCTCCCACCCGTTGCCATTTGCCTGTCCATATGTTAAAGATAGGGGCCGCGGTGGCCGAATGGTCAGACCATTCGCCTCCCACCAAGGCGATCCGGGTTCGATTCCTGGCGGGGCCGGTCCCCGGATTTTCGCATTTGGAAATCGTGCCGGACGATACCGGACTCACCTCATGTCACCCCCTCACCGGCGCTAATGACCTCGATGTTGAACACTGACCAAAATCTCTGTCCCGCTCACTCTCTCATATGGAGTTGCACGCAGGAATTGTACGATACGAATGCACGTAGTCAAAGCGGTAGACGTGGTATGTATAGGTATACATTTCTGGCCTGGTATCACTTGGACAAAGCACCAATAGAATGCAATCTTTATTCTTGTACATGTATCTTCCCAGAACACTCCGAAGCCTTAAAGGGCGTTCACTTGGCAAAAATGCATAATTTTATACGAGAATGGTGCAAGTAGTTCACGATTGAACCTTTTCAAAAGCCCTGCTCAATTTGTATTCTCATTTAAGAAGGCGTGGTACATAATTCAACGTTAAAAGCATTAATCTATAACTGCAGGTTTCTTGAAGCCAATTTTGAAAACGAAACAATAGCAATCGTAGACAATAGTTTTAGCCAACGTTTTAAACAAAATAGTTTCCAGAGTTACGAACTTCTGAGGCACAATCTCTAACGCTGGAACATCGTGCATTTAACTGCGGCGCAAGAGATCACGCGTAACGAATTAGTAATTGTGGATAAATATTTATTTTTATATTTATTTATTGTCATAGAGTATTTTATCCATATTTGCTTCTAAAAAAGCGTAAAAAATCAATTTTTCATCGTTTATTTATCTACCACGCACCCTTTAAGTATGTTTCTTCCGCAACTTGTGTATAGGAACATGTCACGTGTTTTTCTTACAAATGCGTACCCATCGTTTACGTCTACGTTGCACTGCTCATAAAACTGCTGTCTAATATATTAACTAATTAAGCTTAATTTAAATAGCTATCATACAGCTTGGCACTGTGGTTAGCGTTCCTGGATGATTGGCTAAAGGTCCCGGGCTCGATTCCCGGCTGGGGAGCAGCAGTTAACTTTCCGGGTTCAGGACTGAGTGTTGTGTTGTCCCCTCATATACATACTGCGGGAGGCGATTGCAGTATCCTTGCCTAGCCGCGCCTCAGATATTCCCTTTGTGGTTCCTACCAGCCACCGGGCTGTAAACTCATCAGGCCAAAATGCACGGATGATAAAACATATAAACCGTTATTATGAATACCTGCGTTAAAAATATGCAGTTAAAATTACAAAATTTCAACTTCGTGGATAATACTAAATTGGGATGTCTCCTATATGTCGTCTACGCCTCCTTCCTCCCCTCCCCTTCCCTCTTTACTTCTCAGCTCAGGATTTAAGTAGCAACAAACTTTGTACTGTAATTATAGTCTGACAACGTTGATCTAAGCCCAAGTTTATTGCGTCGAGGGGCATAACGCGCCCTACTTCTGTGTTCGTTTCGAGGACAGATGTGCATAGGTGTAACCCAAACCGGTTCTCTCACGACCGAGGACGTAGGTTCCCTCGTTCCGCCTTGCTCGCTCAGCCAGCCGCTCTCTTTGTGTGGTGCAGCTCTTGTGATACCTGGAGGAAGAAGGCGGAGAGAATTGTGTGAGGGAAGGCAGGACCACTAGTTCCTTACGTAAGAAGAAATACATATGGCGCACGTTCATTCAATACACGTATCTAAGTCTCGCTCACACGCACACACATACACAAATTGCTTAGGAAGCGTGTTTATAATTTATTACTGTGTGTTGGGAGGGCCGTAAAAATTGTACACCATGTGTAACCATGAATGAATGGGATACACTCTACTTATACACAACACACACACACAATGTGTTCACAGAAAACTCCGGCAGATGATTCCTTGTGAAAAATAAAGCAGTAAATATACAAGACACTGTACGGAATTGTGATATTAAAGGAGTAATTCGCTTTTGAAAATCAAATTTTGAAACTTTTATTTCCCCATAAACCAAACAGTGATGGACGTAAACCGACAAAACTCAGTATATTACTTCAAGGCAATAAGGCCGACAAAACCAACAGTAAACGCTAATTGATACCTTCTACCATTACGGAAATAAAAGGGGTGGCCTCCCTTAAATTGCTAACAACTTTTTTAGCGTCAGGGTAATCCAACATTTAAGAATGAAATATTGGGAAATGTGACCTTAGTTATTAAAAAGGTCCTCTTATAGCGACTGTCTAGGACGCATAGTTTTCGTGAATAATGCACGTCAAGTTTTGGCTATGATACAGAGCCTAGCATGTAGCCAACACTGCGTACACGAGTGTCTGATTTATTCCGCGGGCCGTACAGACATTGGTGGACATTAACTGTAGGTAAATATCACGTACTGTAGCTTAAATAGCTGAGTTTTGTCAGTTTACGTCGATCAGTGTTTGGTTTATGGGGAAATAGAAGTTTTAAATTTTCATTTTCAAAGGCGAATTACTCGTTTAATATCACGATTACGTACAAAGTGTCTTGCATATTTCCTGCTTTATTTTTCACAAGGAATCACCTGCCGAGTTTGTCGGTGTTTGTTGTGAACGTCCTGAAATCCTGGGATAAGAGACTAAAATATAACTGCCAAAATGTTGTACGACGACCGATATTGTACGCTGATAAAGTGACAACGCTGCACTGCACGGAGAAAGTCTTCTCTTGCCATGGTGGTAGGGTTATACAGGAGATGGCATGTTGGGATTTCCTTGAATTCGACGTATATATGCCAGTTTTGCGCAAACAATGCTTTATTGTAGTCCAACACACAGCATCGAGTTGATCGAGTAAGGTTTTCGTAAGCACTTCGTATGGTATTTATACTGTAGAATGAACAGATTTGAATGAAAACGGTTACGACGTGCGTTGAATTCGGGTGTAAAGAGAGAACAGGTACATGAAATACATCTGCTACTGTTACATTTCATGAGTAAAAAGGCCATGTTTTTCATTAGCATTGTGTAAATTATGTGTTTATGCAGATAAACCTAGCTAACATTAAAAAACAGGCAACTTTATTGTTTATTTACGCATATGTACGTCACTGATGGTGTGCAGCTGCTTGCTAATAGCAGCAAAACAAACGAATTTGCACACAAAATGTTAAATATATAGCAGAAACTAGCATAAATGATACTTTAAAAATATTGTCATTCACAAACAGTTGGCGATGTCGGTACTCACAGAAATGTATTTCTAAACGCATCCATATAGTTGAGTTTTGATATTATTTTAAAATTTTGATCCCAAAACAACATAGACTGCGATAAACATGACACATCTGCTATTCGATAAATCACTTTAACTCTATTGTTCTTCAAACTTGAAGTAAAATACATTGTCTTTTATGGCAGAAACAATGTTATGGTCTACAGTGACCACGTGTATAAACGTTCACGCAACAAGGGCACAAATACACTGACTTCAGGTGTTTACCTGGGCAGTATACGGCATGGCCACCCCCTGCCTCTTGCACTCTGCGTCCAGGTGTAAATTTACGTATGTCATATCAAGTACATGTAGAATCGTGGTTGGTCTGCTCGGGAGTTCAACCTGTACGCATAATATGCCGGCCATAATATTAGTAGTAGGCTAATATAAGCAAGATTTCTGTGGAGCGCAAGAAGTGACTAACTACAATGCTATGTTGCCACATTGTTGTCGTACAATATTTTGCCACTAACATTTTCGTCTCCTTCGTAACCCAGGATTCACTTTGTGTGCTTATAATGCTTTTGTTTCTGGACACCTGTGTGTGTTTGTGTAGATCGGCGTGTCTTTTTATCAAGAATGTTGCCTTCTTAAATGCCTAAGAATCTATAGCACGGTTTTTGGAATTCGGTTAAAAGAGGTGATACAGAGGTAAAGTGTTTTGTTCAGTGAATCAGCGATATACCTCAAACCCAACTGGCGGTCATCGTGGCTGTCATTTCAACTGTACACCCATAAAAAAATTTAATCTCTCTTTTTATAAACTTTCGAAATTCGTCCCCTAAAGTGGCGTTAAGACGTGAAACGTGTTTTAGATAAATTGTTGAAATTAATAGTTGATTTTCGAATCAGAATGATGATACGTATACACCCAAAAATTACTTTTAAGAATTTCTCTAAATCTGAGTGTAAAAATGCATAAAATGTGTTTTGCATAACTTTTAATATTTATCTAATAATTTGAAATATGGAGCTGTTGTTTGTTTTGGAATGATGCTTAGGTAAATAATACAGGTGTTGCACATTATTTCTCTGCTTGATGCAATATTTTAAAAAACTTAGTTTGTAAACCATGAGTCAGACGATCTGAAAAGCAAGTATGATCATAGAAATACACGGAGTTACATTTACAATTCTTTCGCTGCGTAATGTGGCGCAGTCATTGTATCCACGGGTCTGTATGTTATATTTTTACTTAAAGAATGCTGCCGACTACGCCTAATATTTTACATGATATTCTAGCTGTATTAAGCTCGGGTAGAACTGCGAGCACACACACGAGCGTACGTATCTATAGGTATTAAATTAAAATCTTGTCAGTGAATTTCTGCAACAGACTGGTGAGAGAGTTTGTTACGCAATTTATTTTCTCGATGGATGAACACATTTTAATGTTTTAAATAATAGCAGCATACAGTGTTGCTTAAATAGGTAACAGTACCGAAGTTTCCACAGCATTACGATTAACTCGTGCGGAGAAAGGACGTGAAAATGGTATAAATGATTGTGTAATGAATGGTACGCATGATTACGTTGATGTGTGTTGGAAGCAATATCGAGTTTGTTGGAGAGAGGTTGGCTAGCATGCGCGCGGTGGCAGGTAAACAAACAAACGAGCGAGCCAGCCTCCCTCCCGGGGCGTGTAGGCGGTGGCCGTGGACGAGACGCGAGAAAGCTGCTCGGCGGGCTGCCTGCCCACCCAGGGGCGAGTGCGGCCAGCTGTGTTGGGTGGGGGCAATGACCGCTGAGTGTTCCAGCTAACTGTCACTGCGGCCGGGCCGCCTCTCGCCTCTCCACTACTCCCGTCGTAACACGCCGGCAGATGCCAACCCTCCTGACCCACATCCCACGCTGGAGATAAGTTATCTGTTAAGAGAAGTTCTCTAGGCGAAGTCAGAGATGTGACAATTGGTGTACGAGTAAGAGTCGGCTTTACAGTCCTCGTCCGCTCGCAGTTGTGGTCCAATAGCACGCAAATTAGATCTGCAACAGTGTGTTGCTGGATGCGTCAAAATACAAAGGATTGAACTACATACGCCAGGATGCATTTTTCTCCTTTACATTCAGGATACTAAGCGCCAGTGTCCTTAAGTACTGTTTTAACCATTTTTACAATTTTCCCCTCTAATGGCATATGATAGGACTAAAATAAGTGGCGTCTATAGGTAATACTTTCATACCTTTCCTGTAAAGAAACTATGTTCCCAGAACAGTTATTTAAAGACATACATGCGCACTGATTTTAAAGAGAAAAATATTGTTTGAGGCTTGAGACTTCTATTACATCATCATTAATTTGCGTCGTCTTGTCACGGGTTTCTGAACGTACCCTGGAAGGACAGCTGTATCGTCCCGCCCACGTGAAGATGTGTTGCATGATGGCGGCACTAAAGCTCGAGTGGTATAAGGGCACCCTTATGTCTCGTCTGTGTGCACGAGGCGTTTTCCTTGCTGTCTGCAAATACCAAACTCGCGTCGGACACACACAATTTATATCCCACTAACAAAGAACACAAATATCGACCTATTTATTCATCGTGGCCATGATTCAGAATTTCCGCACAAAAAATTACTTCGAAAATAAATAATTTGGCTTAATTAATAGTTTTTTTTCAATAAAGTTAAACGAGAGATATGAAATGGGATGGAATTTGAACATAATATACTAAATCGTATTTTTGCAAGCAAAGCCAATATTGTAAACAATTTATCAACTCTTCACGCAATCTAAGAGTAAGTTGATGGGGCTGGTAGCTAATTTCCCGAAATTATGCTGAATGAGCATGCCCAGGGGGTGGTTTTTGGGGTTCAAACTTCAAACCCCCTCAGAAATATGTGTCTGCATTTAGGAATTATATTTTGGATTGCATAAGGTATACGGTAATGTGTTATAAAAACAACATAATATTAGTTATATATGCTAATGTGGAATCACGTAAAACACGGACAACAATTGAAACATTTCTGCAAGATGAGAGTTCAAAACCCCCTCCGAAAACTATTCCTAGATGCGCCCATGTGCTGAGGCATCTTTAATTTTACTTTCCTCTCTCGTGGAGAAATCTATGATGTGGTACAGTAAGAAGGGTTTTAACGCTGATGACTGATATTGGTTCATCAATTGAGCGTGAATTTTTATGGGTTACGTCGAAGGTGCGAACATAATACCGCCTTGCGTGAATTTTTGGGGGCACAATGTAGTTATGGAACCTAAGGGTGCAGAAACGCAGATTAGATTGCAATATGCGCTGCATTATTGTGTTTTGCGTTTCCTTTGTTTTGTTGCGTGCAGATTCATGTAGGCCTACAGAAATTAAATAATGGCAATGGATTAACTGTAGAAATCTTCTTAATTACTGGTTTTTAACTAGTTGAAAATGACGTTTCGATTTTTTTAAATTGATATCCGTGAAACGTTAACTTTAGTAATTTATTGTAAATAGTTAGGTTTATATGTTTGTTCCATTATTATTGTTGTGACTGATACTACTGTAAAATGTTAATTTATTTAAATAAATTGGCATCCTGTGTAACTTAAACACAAATTTGCACTGACCACGGAATTCAAGGTGTTTTATAATATTTTCGGGAACTCCACTGATAGCCCGAAGACACTAAAATAGTGAATCAAAGTTCATTGCGAACAGCGGCCACGTTAGAGAAAGCAGTGAGTATAACATCAAACAGTATCGTCTAACCTATTTCGAAGAGAGTTTTGCAGCTTGGTTGGTAATCGCAATGGATAAAAATGTCTTGTTTTGGACGTTAGGTAAGCTTGCGTGTGACGTAATGTTATAAATAGGCAGTTCCAAACTTTTCACGAAGGGTTTTTTTTTTCCTTCCGTATACGGGATGCTGTTGTTACGGAGCTAATCTTATGTGTTGGTAAACGTAATATTTTAATTTGTTTGGCTACTGGTAACAAAGTTCAGACTAGTTGTAAAATATACAGGTGTGACTTTAGTTAGTATGAAGCCGTTGAATCTGCGTGTTACATTAATTACACTTATCTCGCTATTGGAATTGGTGATTGTAAACTATCATTGTCGCGTTTCTAGTTAGTGCACTTCCCAAGTTACCATCCAGTTCACACACGTGTATACACACATTCCCGTGCGCGTACGTTCCAGTGTAATTTTAGGTTTTCTGAAAATTAATTGGCAAGTTAACGACATAATTGTTAAATCGTTTGGTACGAAGTTGAAAGTAGCGTCACGTGATTTATGTGGGACTTGAATACTCATTTAAGTGGACTACCTAATTTTACTACACATGCGTTCGCCAAGATACAGAACAAACTACAGAAGTATTTTGGACATACTCGATTGTAGCAAATGGTGTGTCACAGTAAACCAAAGAATGCGCGTATACGAACATACAAGTAAACAAACAACACGCATACGAGCAGACAGTGACACACCATTTGCTGTATTAGCGTATGTCGAAAATTATTTAGTTTATATTTTGCCCTCATTGCATGAATCGTTCAAAAATAACAAGATAGGGAACGTTGTTCATTGTGATTGAATTTGTAATGAAATATGAAATATACACAGGCCTAACGAAGTGGCGTCAAATGCCCCAATAATTGTAAAATGACTACAAAACACATTATTAGAAGCTTCCAAAATCATATTTGAATAACATGTACTGCATTTTTATTGCTTAATAAAAACTTTATGTTCGTGTTATAATTGACTCCTAATTCGGATGATTTCTGGAAATGTAATTTAAAAGTAATACTGCGAGGGCTTGCGACACTACATGTACGGTATACAGAAATAAAATTATACTTGAGAAAAAGAGGCATTTGTAGCAATTTGAACTGATAGTTTAAAAATAATATTTAAATATAAAGGATTTTGTTCAACAGCAATTGGGTGTCCCACAGTTCAGTATAGCCTAACCTAATTTTTTGAACAAGCTTAAAATGTGAATAAACTCATTGGCCAAAAATTAACTTATATTTAAAACAAGCGTGGGGTGCTTGGTTAAGTTGGCTTAATTTTTTTGTCTGTAGTTATTCGTAAAGGTACAGTAATTATGAAAAGTAGATTACACCACACTTATTTTTACATTAAAATAATTTTTTTACTCAGTGACTATTCATATTTGAAACTTATTCAAAAACGTAAGTTATACTGAATTGTTGGACAGTCTATCGCTATTTAACACAATCGTAATGTTTAAATATTGTTCAGGTTTTAGTTCATAGTACCACAAAGCGTGTTTTTTTTAAGTATAATTTTATTTTATTTGTTGTCTTAATACAAAGTGGAAGATATATTTATTCATATTTAAAAACAATTTCCTATGTCGCAGCCTGATGTTTTTTTTTCCCCCGTAATGGGTGAGCATACCAGGTCAGGTCATGGCTGTGAAATTATTGTACATATTGTCATCGGTTCTTAATTATACTAGTGCAAAATTTTGATATATTCAGACATCTGGAAGAGGGTGAAAATTGAACTGAAAGATTCCATTACGTACACACTTATAATACTAAAAAATAAATGCTGATTAAAAAAAAAAGTAGGTATTTGTAATTAGTAAACAGGGCGCGAAGTCGTAGTCGAATACTCTTCTACGTTGTTCCTCGGGACAGCTTCAGATGCAAGGTTATTCTCATTACTTTCAGTGGTGTAAATAATGTCGGACCTTCTTCAGCGTTGTTAATGGCAACAGCATTGCAGTACGGCGAGCAGGAATTGAAGCCCACTTCAAACCACGTCACGCCGGACTGATGCGATCGTACTACGTGAGGAAGCCGGTGTCTCGCTCGCTTTATTATCGTAACTGTTTCTGTAGCCTTGTCTGAGCGCCTGCGTGTGTAGGCAATCAGCGCAGCACTAGTGGTTGGCTTGTTGCCTGAGGTATATCAGCTGATACCTCCTACCACAGACAACACTGCGCTTGCATGTTATGAAGTGTGACGACAGGTTATTTTGCGAAAGGAGTGTTGTCTGTGTTTTACCTGGGACGCTGTTTCGAATCTAATTTTGGACACTCAAATTAACGGATTAATTCTCCATCGTTTAGTGAAATGGGTTTAAAGGAGCGTCCCTACAGAAATGATACCTGAGCACGCGGCCGACGGACATACGCTTGGAGCGACATCTAAGCGTGTTCTCGTCTGAGAAAGCGCCCAGAGAGGTGGAAACCAGAGGGTGACATTGACCGGAGAGGAATACATGTGGACGTAGAAAAGAAAAAGGGACAGAGAACACGAAAACGCTTCGATTTTAACAGTTTTTCTTACAAAAAAATTAGTTACTGGAAGGTTTTAATATAGTTATGTATTCACAAAGGACGCATCTAAATTACGATAGTTAAATTATTTGTTTAATAGAAGAATATGTATTACAAATAAATTGCGCCATATTACAGTATTTGGCTGAAATCACAATTATGTTGTCCCGGCGGGGTCGGTCCCAGGATTTTAGCACGTGGGAATTGTGTTGGACTATGCAGCTGGTCGGCGGGTTTTCTCGGGGATCTTCCGTTTCCCCCACCCCTTCATTCCGGTCCTGCTCCATACTCACCTCATCATGTCACCCCTCACCAACGTTTAAGACCAACAATCACTCACTCACTCGCCCAATTTTGTTGTAATCGTATTGATATTCCAGTATCAAAACTTCGACTATAGTAACAGACATAAGATTTTTGTCTTTGTTTCAAAAAAGTTTTACTGTCGTAAGTATATTATTGTTTGAGAAATTAGAATAAAAAATAATTTTGAAATTGTGCTAATTTATTAACTAGAGACACTCCTTAATATTTTATACGCCCCAAATAATTTAAATGTACTTCCAAAGGCAATCAACATGAGTAATGAGTACATGCATTTGTAGTATATCTTAAGAAATGGGGTATTTTTTTCTGAAATCCTTATAGTTTCCTTGACATTTGTGAATAATTTCAAAGACATCTTATTATTTATAGTGAAGAAACAAAATAAAATGTGAGTACATGTGACTTAACATTGAGTCCCTCGTGAGAAATTGAAATTGCAGATATCATCAAATTTCAAAAATCTGTACAATGTAAACTATTAGAGATACAATTGAAATATTTCAGGGGGTTTCTGTTAACAATAAAGGGAATTAATAGAAAAAGTTTCATTAAAATCTAAAGTGGTGGGTGACATGACCTCGTTGAATTGGCATGGAATGACCCGTAAGTAAATTTAAATTTGTAGAACATAACTTGGCTGTTGTCTATGGTGTGTCGTTTAGTGTGCTGGTTTCTTGCTATATTTTTCGCGGAAATAATGTTTTACTGAATATTAAAATATGAAAAAAGTTACTTGAACTGTGCGTTTGTTCTCCGTAAGCTAAGATGTATGTAATTTGTCGGAATAAAATATTTGCTGTCATACCTACCTACATTTAAATGCGTCGTGTTAGGTTAACTAGTCGCGTGTGCATGTAAGTTATTATGCAGGAATCGTGATTTCAGTGAAGTGTAATATAATTACCTTAAAATTATAGGTTTTGTGAAAATTCGATTTAATCCGGTAAGTAAGTACTGTAAGAAATATTTCTACTAGAAATTGGTTCTTAAAATTTTTCGAAGTACGAAGCCCTGCTCGATGTGTATAAAATATGAGGAGTTATTTTTAAACAGTCTTATGTTTCAAGTCAATTGACTCATGTTTTATTTTAATGTTACTGTAACTTCTCAGATAATACGTAAATATCACCAGTACGCACAGCATACATATAGAGTATTTAGTTACGTTATTACGGTGATCTTAAAATTGTGTCTTTATAGATGTTTGAATTAATTTCCGTACGAGCAAGACTGGAACAAAATACTGTGTTTACAGCGCTCTATGGAAAACGAAGAACAGTCTCACGAAATACGTTAAACTAATTAAGCCCACTTTTCCCTCCACGAGTAAAATAACAAGAGCCCCAACAGTGCTACTGGTGGCCTTAATATATAACAGTTTGCAATATTATTATGATACTCTACACTGAAAAATAAAATTGTGTAATTGCGTTCGGCGTACAGCGTGTTATTATTTTCAAGTTGAATGGTTGATGTATAAATTATCCCCGTAGCAGTAATGCTTGAATAAATTATAAATACTAAAAAATTTCACTTTATTTTTTTAATTAATATTTTTCTTAGTAGACATAAGAAACCTATTTCTAACAATAAATAAGTATGCTACACTACTATAGGTGGTTCGCTATGAAGTGATCACTGTTGAAGACCACCGTGTCTTGAACAATAATTAAAAGCTGACATTTATACCCTCAGAAGTAATATTTTAAGTTTTGTTATTAAGGATGGTTATATTGTATTACATAGTGGCAGGAAATATAAACAACCTGAATGAGAAATAGTAACTACACTGAAAAAAAAAATTGTTGGTGCAAACAAAATGTGTTTGAATGGACCAAATCATATGTTTGTATAGGGGCAATTAGATAATTTTTTTGCTCGTACCAAATTATTTTGTTCCCTCGATTTGTTTGAGGGAAATGGCTGTATTTTGTTAACAGTACAAAAGATTTAGCTGGTGATAAACATATCTCGTTGAACATATTAAATGCACATGCAATATTTTAAGAACTACAAAAAAAATCTTTTTATAAACTTAAAAAATGTCTGAAATTAAAAAAAAATTAAAATATGTATGATAGGTCGGGATTTGATCCATTTACCCTTGGCTTGCCTCTTTCTATTCATGACCTAACCAACTGAGCTGCGAGTGCTTCGGTGACGAAGGGTTTGTTATTTGTATCGGAATAGGAATATTTTTTTACGATTGTACTGCTGTATTTTCATACATGTTAGTCTTCCGTCTGCGAGAAGGTAAACGACGTCAAATAATATTATTAATATAATCGCTGTCCACCACAGTATAAAGAACGAGACTTGCGGCTGCTGTGTTTTTCAATTTTATAGCATTTTCTTCTGTGATAAATCGAATTAGCCACTTTGAAATTGTTGTAACTAAAATTAAGATCCTTTAATTATGCTGATTAGACGCCTTACTTGTCGCATGAGCTTATATTTTGAAAGTCGAGGCATACAGTGTTCGCCATCTTATGGCTCACATACGCCAGTCTGCCATCTTCCACAAGTCAACTAAATGGATATTGTTTCGCCAACAAAATCATTTAGTCAATTGAAAAAAATTTTTAGTTCAACGCACATCACTTAAAACTAACAATATTGTTTTGTTGACATGTTGTAACGAGTTGTTTGTTTACACAAAACGTTTATTCGATGTCCTATAGTAACCAAATTTATGTTTGGGCCAAACAAAGTGCGTTTAAATGAAAAATTTGGTCGAGGGAAATAATTAAATTTGTTTGGAGGACTCGAGGCTTGGTCTTGCCAACAAAATATTGTTTAGCTCAAGCAAACATGGTCCAAACAAATATATTTAGTACAATGAAACAATTCTTTCTCTCAGTGTAGGGTTTCAAAATTGCTGACTTTATCACGAACCGCCTATAGTAGCGTATTTTGAAACTTGTCTTGCTTGAAGTATTACTATTGTCAACATACTGTAATTTATTATGCATTAATTTTTACAAATGTCAGACATAATTCAAAATACACAGATGTTTCAAAGAGCACCTAATTTCCCCATAATTTATACTGCTTGCAGTGGTAAAGTGCTTGGTCGCCATATTTTCTTCGCTATCCAAGAACTGCCTTGAACTACTGGACTCGGTGGTTCGTAGCGAAGTTCATTTTGACGGTAGTTAAAGATGTTAACCACGATGCCGCAACAGAAAAGACAGTTTTTTTTTTTTTTTTTTCATGTTCATGACTCCTAACTCGCCATGCCTGAACCTCAGTGGTGCAACCAGCCCTATGTCAGTTGCTGAAAGCATTGAGTTTGTGATAGATACCCACAGATGATTGCAAAGGCGTCTGGCCCAGGGTCAGAACGGGTTAGTCTGAAGGAATACTTGCGCTGATTTTGTATAAATTGTTCAAATGTGGCCTTCGTATTTTATGCAGAGGAATATTTACGACGTTTGTGGTGTGTTTGAATTTCTTCGTTGTTTGTTTACTATTTCTGCGGGGTGCTTGATTGGCTATTGTTTGCTGGGTGCAAGTTCGGGATATTATGATACTGGAATGAAAAGTTTGTAAGTCCTTTTCCCGGGTAGCACGTCGTTGCTGTCCTCTCGGGGCGGACCGATACTGTCGTAAAATTGTTAGTACGGCTCTTAATGACAACACTCGCGCGCACGGAGACCCCGACAACTAATTAGAATATCAAAAGCCTCGTCTTACTATCTCTCTGCAATTACTAATCAGAGGTGTCTCGACCCGGCGTACTTTGAGACTTGGCGAAATCTTAATGGCGTCCCAACGCCCTAAACAACGACGATGATGGCGCCTCGGCCTGCAATACTCCGCGTCTCGACGCCTAACTTCAACGCCTGACGGTGGCACTCTGCCCTACCGTCGCCGCGGCTCGCTGACGTCTCTCACGGCTTGACAACGTTTGTCCCGGACCGACGACGCCTTGATTCTCACCGATTTGCGCCAAAAACCCCCGTCACTTGGCCTGCAAGTTCCGGTTCGTTTTGGGCCAATCAGGAGTCAGCTTTCCACCGATGGCCCCGCCTCTCGAGGACAACAGTTCCGGCCAGAACCGTATTTATTAAATAATTTCTTAATTTCTCGTCTGTATTTACATACGATTACATAAAATGGTTAATTTACTTGTTAAAATTTATGATTTCTTAATTACTAAATATCTACAACACAGTAACAACTAGCAAAACTATTGGCTGGACCCCTCCCCTCGTGTCCAGCCGCCAGGGGGAGTGGCCTGTGCGTGGGTGGGGTGAGGCCCCAGGCACTCTCTGCACCTGTTCCCCTCTCCATCGCTTTCACAAAGATACAATATGTACAACTCTTGGTGCAGTAATGGTACCTTAATGAGAACTATTTCAATGTGATCCTGATACAATGACGAGGAGAACGAATGTTCGCAAGGCATAGTTATTATTACATATTCATTTACGATGGTTGACACTGATATCTATTAAATATAATAAATCGTGGTGGCGAACATATGAGCCTGTCACATATTATAACGAAAATTGAGAAAAGGCGACTTTATTTTATGTGAAATCGAAGCAAATTGTAATTTGTTAAGTCTGCTTCGGTGTCTCCCGAATGAAGTTTGAACCGACCATTCACTTCAGAGTTCGTTCTGGATTGGTTACTCTAAACAGTTGGGTTGGTTATACCAAAGGATTTAAGGGCGCGGTCTACCGCAATTTTCATCGCCATTTTTTTTATTGGTACCAGTTTTTTTTTTTTTTTTTTTTTTTTTTTTTTTTTTTTTTTTTTTTTTTTTTTTTTTTTTTTTTTTTTTTTTTTTTTTTTTTTTTTTTTTTTTTTTTTTTTTTTTTTTTTTTTTTTTTTTTTTTTTTTTTTTTTTTTTTTTTTTTTTTTTTTTTTTTTTTTTTTTAAAGGCACAAAATGTAACTAAATTTGGCACGTATGAAATTTTTTTATCTCTCATAGTTTTCGCGTAATGGCTTTTTTAAGTCATATTTTGCATGTTTCCGTTTTAACGACCACACTAAAACCAACTGATATACCAAACTGAAAAAAAATCACAGTGGATAAAGACATTGCAGGCTACAATGACATGCTCATAAAATTAAAGAATAAAAATTATTTGAATTTTAAAAAAATGCCGAAACTGAAAATAAAAATTTAAAAAATGCAATAATTTTTTTTAATACATATAATTTTTATTTTTTAATTTTATGAGCATGCCATTGTATCCTGCAATGTCTTCACCCACTGTGATTTTTTTTCTATTTGGTATATCAGTTGGTTTTAGTGTGATCGTTAAAACAGAAACATGCAAAATATTACTTTAACAAGCCATTAAGCGGAAACTATGAGAGATACAAAAATTTCATGAGAGCCAAGTTTAGTCACATTTTGTGTCTAAAATAAGAAAAAAAATATGTAGTACAAATAAATAATTAAATAATGATGATGAAAATTGTTGTAGGTGCGCCCTTAAGAGAACTCCTCGCCTGGCGCATGTACGCCATGGTGTAGTGATTGACGCATATTCTTTTTTTTTTTTTTTTTTTTTTTTACGGGAAATTGACTTAACTTGTAGTACGTTCGTCCACGAAAACAGCTCGCACTTGGAACTACTCATATATTTTAAAAATCCAGCACGCTTGTGAGAAACATGATTTTCGGGCCTCTCAAAATGGCTTCAAAGTATGGAAATATAAAATGTTAGGGTCACCGCCCAAAGTCCTATAGAATAAAGTCTACAACGAAAACCTTGCTCGCCATTTTGGTTTGCTGCCAATAGATGCGATAGATATGTTTCTCGTCGAGTGTGGTACTCAGGCTCTTATTGCTCAGTTGTCCTTGCGCGGAAATTTCAAATTGGTAAAGACTCTTCTGAAGTTCGCTGAACCTGAGATCTGAAGAAACTCGCTTCGTGCTTCGTTTTCAGTTGAGTTCGAGCGTGCTGCTTGTTGTTGCCTAAGCTGCGTGACTTGGGACTGGGTCGCTTCCATTTAAAATCTGAAATCATTGTCATCGGCCAGCTACGAAATTTCCTTGGACAGTACAGTATGTCTGCAGACGTTACGACACTGTTCTACACTATTGCGTCGCTACTTTTGATTTCATCTGTAAGATCTGTGGTTGGGGTATACCCTCATCTTCGCTTATAGCTATTCTGGGAATATTGTTGTATTTTTTAAAGATAAAAAGTTATTAAATATAGACATTACGTGTGACTTTAATCTTACCGAATATCTTTGAAAGGGAAGTAGTGAAAATGGCTAAAAATGTTAAGCCTTCGATGCTCTATCTCCTTAAGGTGGCTGTCGGACACGGTCGTAGAAGAACAGGTCTGGACACTCGCCTATCTAACAATGCATTTTGTTTGACCCCCTTGTTGTTTGGCTGTAATTCGTCACGTTAGCGAGAATGCCGTACTTTTTGGCGTTGTTTTCCGGGCGGTCGGACTCAAACTCCGTCCACTTTTTTCCATTGTTAAATTTATAAAGTAAATAAAGATTGCTGGAGCCTTTTCTTAAATTTGTGAACAAAGAAAGTAGGCCTATTTAATAAATTGATAAAAAATACGTTTTGATGAATTGTTTATTTTAACGGAAAGGAAGTGTGCGGAGTTTAGTCCGACTGCCCTAACATCAGCGCCAATATAACACAATATTCTCGGTAACTTGGTGAACTACTGCCGAACAACAAGGGGGTCAAATAACCAGGCGAGTGTCCAGACCTGTTCTTCAACGGCCGTGCTGTCGGACGAACGTATTTTGTGCGTTCGAGGTGTGAAAGTGCGGACGCGGTAAGAACGAGACGCACGCGCATTACACCTCTCAGTGGCCTCTAGGCGCAAGTCACGTAACAGGCGTGCAGTCTTCTCGCAGCAACTCGTCTGTATGAGACTGTCAGTGCTGACCCGGTTATTTTATCACTTATTATTAAAGACGAAGGTGTATTGTACACGTCTATACATTTTAAAATATTCTGCGCCAATATTTACTACCTGAAATGATCGCGAATACTCTTATTTTCGCCGTTTTCGGCTTTTAGAAAATATGCTTCAGTGAGTAGTGGTGAACCTGAAATGGGTATACACACGTGTAACGTTTTTAAAATGCTAGTCCTAAACATGCATGTCTTAAGGGTGTTCAAGTGCGATAAAGTCATAATTTTATACTTATATGAAACATTGTTAGTTTTGTAGACGATACTTGAGTGATACTTGAGTGATAGTTGAGTGATAGTTGAGTGATAGTTTTCTCTTACGAAACAATTTTAGCTGCCGTAGTTTTCTCATAACGGTGCGTCAAAGTCAAAATTTGCTTGTTCTGCTGCCATGCAAATTGTGAAAACCAATTGTACGTGAAATAATTCACAGTAAAATAACATACTATGGGCTACGTAATACTACATTTAAAAAAATCCCGCGTACTGTTTTTGTATTTTAAAAAAATTTCTGGATTTGCAACTTTTTTCCTGTACTTTTGCGATTTTTTTTAAATTCAAAATATTACGTTGTGGGTTTCTTTAATGTTTTATTGCATAGCTCATGGGATGTAAGTTCACTGTGAATTTTATTTAAGTAGGTCAGTTGCATGGCTGCGTAACAAGCAAATTTTGACTTTGACACCCCGTTACGAGAAAACTATGAGAGCTAAAATTGTTTCGTAAGAGTACAATGTACTCACAAATATAGTCTATGAAACTAACAATATTTCATATAAATATAAAATTACGATTTTATTGCACTTGAACACCCTTAAGTGCGATGAGCGGTTTTCTAATAATTAGCCGAAACTATACACAGCGCTCGGCGACCTTTACGTAAATGAGAAAAATACATCCTAGCATCTGTAATTAAACCCTCGGGCGTTTAACTCGTGCAGTGATATACTGTCGGATATCTAATTTGCGTGCTATTGCAGTGCAACGAGCGTGGAAAGAGACCTGGAAGTGCGCTAGTTAAAGGCAGACTTGCTCACTCACTACGCGCATAAGCGCCTTTAAGCGCAATGACCACGCGCGCCATCTGCCCTGGCCACCAACAAACGGTGTACAGTTTGGCATATATCTGTAATTCAACTTCTATTCTACGTGTTACATTACGTCTCGTGTATTTGACAAATTCAGTTAAGACCACGCGTTCTTATTTATGCTATTTTAGTGGGTTTTATTTTTTTCAATCTTAAAAGGGAGCAGGTATCACAAAATCGTTACATTGAAATGTTGAAAATTGTTTGTACTATGTAGCCTAATTTTTTAGAGCATAAGTTTATATAGTATTGGCTAATTATCGACTTAATTAAATTTTCTGAAAGTCAGTAACTAGCCGAAATTTTAAAAATTACGTTTCTCAAAAACAATTTCCAACATTTATATGTAACGGTTTTGCGATATTTGCTCCCTTTCAGGAGTTAAAAAATAAAATTGACTAGAATAGCATAAATATGAACCCATAGCCTTAAGATTCCACTATACCCCTGATGTACAATTTCTTTGTTTTAAAGCCGTAATATTTGTTTTGGAGTATAAATAAAAACTGTCTGATTTAAGAACCAATTTAATGTATTTGGTCTTTAACATTTCTGCTCTAAATTTGCATTACTTGGTAAATGCAATTTGTAAACAGCGATAGAAAAAGATTAGTATCCTTTTTTTTATTACTGTTTACAAATTGCATTTAACGCATGAAACAAATTTAGTACAAATATGTTAATGAACACGTACATTAAATTGGTTCTTCAAAGATACATTTTTTATTTATACTCTAAAATCAATATTACGGCTTTGAAACAAATAATTTGTACTTCAGGTGTACTGTGAATCTTAAGCTAACTAGTTTTTAAACTGCAAGAACTATTTATTTTTACATTGAAAAAAAAATGGCCTGATAGTTTTTGCACTTATGTAGGTCCCCTGTGCTCTATCCAAAATTTACTTTAGGTATCGAACCTACGTTCTCAAGCCAAACACACCACACTACAGTGAATTCTTGGTTACGCCAAACATTTTGTTAACCCGCGTCAAGTTCTATTCCCTCATACATGTTGCCGCCATGTGTAAACTGTTTAATAGTTTTTTTTACACGCTGTGCATGTTAAATGTAATTGTATTTTACCACGACAGCCTGTTTAACGTCGGTAAATTGTTAAGAGGGAGGAAGGGAGGGGTGGCGCATTACAGTATGGAACATAACTTATCTCTGGCCGTGGATGTGGCTTCTATTAAGTAAAAGTGGCATCGACTGAAAGAATTACAGAACTTGTGACGCCGTAATGTAAGCCTAGTGACAAATAACAGCACAAGTTGTATTTGTTGACGACTTTAATATTGTTCAGAGCGAGCGCCGCTTACCTGGAGCTGAAGTGAAGCGATTTAGGTGGCTCCGAACGAGGTGTTGAGAGCCCATGAAGGTAAATGTGAGCATTAAGTGACGCGGATATAAATTTGGGGAGGGGAGCTTAAAGATCCTCAAGAAAACCCGCTGACTATGGGCATCGTCAGGCACGCTTCCCATGTGTGCAAATCCGGCTCAACCTCGCTGGGTATCAAACCCTAATCACATTCGTGGAAGGCGAGGTGAAAGTTTTCAGGCTCATAGGTTTTACTATGGGACTAAAAGCTGTTATCGCACTGAAGGGTTTCGTTAAGTCTAAATTTGCTTGGCATAGCCAAATAATTTGTTTGTGTATGGTGACATACATATTGTTATAAATTTTCTGTCGTAGGCTTAGCCAGGTTCGTTTATGTTGAAAGACTTTATAAAATAATTAAATTTCCTAATTTATTACATACCTTATTAAAAATTCTCATCATTGTACAACACTTATATAGATGCCATTTACAACTTTATCTATAAAATTATTATTATTTACTATCCTAACATCCAAAATTTATCTCACGCAAAGCAGTCCTCGGATTACGTAGGTCACTGTTCTCTTAAAACGCCTGTTTACAGGGATCTCTCACTATTTACAGTAATAGTGTAACCTGTTCGTCCGCATCACAGACGCAAATGCACTAGCCACTCTGTCGCTTATCCCGCGCCGATCCTTGCTGTCGCCGCCGTATTCGCTAACAACGTCTTCGCGGCCGATTCCACACGCTATATGCCACAACAACTCTCCCCGCCTCGCCAGCCGTTACGGGCTGTATTTATAGCTGACTGCGACGATCACCAAATTTTTTGGAATGTCGCAGGTTTGACTAGTCCCGCCGTACTTTTGAGTGACGAGCTTCGGCGATTACATTGCGGTGGGGGTACGTCTGTGAGCAGCGTACTCTCATTTTTACGTGCGGTGGGGATTTTTAATCTGTTTTAATGTTTGCATTTGTCCTGTTTTAACGTTTGGGTTTGTCCAATCTTGAACGTTTTGACAGTATTTTGTTCTGGTAACAATGTTCTGTTAGTTCAAATTAATATTTATTTCCCTGCATTCAAACAAATATTACGTTTTTTTTTTTCAGCTAATATAGCATTATTTAATTGACAGAAAGTCGCTGTAGCGAAGTATCCTATTCTTAAATTTTGAGGTGCGGCAGCCTGAAAATGCCATTGTTACCTATGTTGAGGGCTTCTAAATAATGATCTTTGAACTATTCTTGAAATGAGTTAGTAGTAAAAACTTACGTTGTTATGACTTAATGCCGTTGTAGGCAATTGTGCGTGTTCATAAACGGTTTACTTCGAAATAGTAGCCTATTTATAATGTACAAGGTATCTTGAAAGTAACATTCCATACTCGTCCGAGTTCTATCTTTACGTACAGTGATACACGAACATGTAGAATAGTTTCTCTACACACTGCAGCTCTTATGGAGCACATGGCAGGCGGTATTGTGAGCTGCGGGCTCTGTATAGGCGGTTCGGGATAAAATGAGATTTTTCTAAACTTTTTTTTTTTTTTTTTATACCGTTTCCTGCTCCTTTATAATACAAGCAAAGCAACCCACGTGTCAAAGTAGATTGCGCTGTAAGCCTACTCCAAATTTAACGTCTAGACACAGTAGTCCTCAAAAGTGCAGAAAACTTATCGCGACCCATCTATACTCGTTGTTTTGTTCGCGTAAGAGGTTACAGGCTGTTCGGAATAAAGTGAGCACTCATAAAAGCATTGCTAAATTTCTATTTCCAGTCAATTCGTATCTTTCCGCGCATAATGGCTAACGACGGGAATTGTCTAACCTCACACGTCACATGATGTTTGCGCGTGCAAGGTAAATTGTGCAGTCGGTAGGAACCTGTATAGTTTGATAAGAAAAATTTGTCATGTTATAAAATGCAAATATGTCGATTTAAGTTGGTTATTTTACTGTATTATTGTAATTAAATAGGAAAATTCACGGAACTATACTCAGCAAATCGCTGCCAACCATACAAGTTGCAAGGTAACTATTATTGATGCTGAATTATGTGCAGTAACATCTAGTGATATTTTTCAAAGGTTAAACCTTTGGTGCTCACTTTATCCCGAACGACCTATAGTGTACGAGCCGCTACTCGACAGGCGGTGAGCAGCCGGATTGAGTCTTCCGTATACGAGAAGCCGAGCAAACAGAAACTACAGACAAAGAAACTTTGTTAAATGTTCTCGACAACCTTTTAATATAAAAACGGCAGACAGTAATATTGTTTAAAATTTTGTCGGGTAAATATTTATTTTAAATTAAAACTGACTTAATACGTACAACTAATATTTTATATATTAATTTCGAACAGTTTTAAAATTAAGGTAACTTTTATTTCATGTTATTGACGTTGTATGTTCTTTAACTATAATAGTTATGGTTGACTGAAACGTATTATACTGTGCCTACTTAAATTTCCAAACAAAATGCACTTGAGGTAAGTAAAGTGGCTGCCTATGGAGCACTGCACCTGACTGTAAAATATGTAGAGCTCGTTATGAATGTTACCTGAACTACAAAAATTGTCGAAAACAGCACACTTAAAACGTCTGTAAAAAAAAATTTTTTTTATTTTAAAAAATTATTTCAGTTTTGATTTTTGGCAAAATAAATTGTGCATTATAATGGATGCTTCCGGAATAATACTTTGCAAGAATACCTTCTTGTAGCTTATCAGTCGTTATAATTCCTGTGCTTGTTTATAAGGAAGTCTAAGTAATTTAAATAGTTTTAGAATTATCATGTAAACTTATGTTTTGGTAAAATCTTTTATATTTATAATGTACGTAATATAAATATTTAAAATACTGAAACTCTAATTATCGCTATTTTGGTACATACGAGCATAGAAATTATTGTGATGAATAAGCTCCAAAAAGGCTTTTTTTTTCTGCAATGTTGTGATCCTTCAGTATCCATAACGAAAATGCTTATTTATACTTTTCAAAAAGTAAGTTAAAAAAAAATGTTTGAACGTATTAAAAATTAAATTGATGCAATTTTGCACTGCTAAGAATTACAAACCCTTTTATTTCATATAAAATTATTTTTAAAAAAACTTATTTGCAATACGTTTATCTACGAAAAGAACACACACTTGAAAGTTTGCTTCTACAATTTTAAAACTGCACAATGGTTTTTATAAACATTATTTTGGGGCCCTTCAAAGGGGTTAAAACCACATTTATTTAGACTGCTAGAACTATGCAAGTATTGTCCAGATTTGTACAAATAACACAAGAAGCATGTATTGGACTTAAATACAAACATTCTCGTAATAAAATGTCATAGTCGTCTCTTGATGTCCCATAAGGAAAATAGTAGTACTAAATCATTGCACGCCAGTTCGGTGAGCCGCGCATAAAAGCGAAGCGGTTACTGTCGAGTGTGGCAAGCTGATCCTTATCGCTTGCCTGTATCCGCGCATCAAACTGGGGAAATTACATCAGGCCATAGGTAGGGAAAGAAAAATTTCGCGACTTCAGTTACCCGCGTGTTAAGAGTATACTGTCCTATACTTAAGGTCACGATCTTTCATTTATTTCAAACAATGGACCCCTCAAGTGAATTTCAATGAGAACACCCACACTACGTGCATATAAAAAGAAATCGATGTGTGTTGAAATTTTTAAATTTGAAGTCGATTTGAGGTAACTACAGCTACTTAAAGTTCGCACTTTTAAAACGCCCGCGGAAACGTGCTGTGATGTCACAAGCCATAGTAAACACGGAGCCTTGGCAAGCTAGCTGACTGCTGTCGCGCTCCGGTGGAATGCCAGACACGCTTGGTCAACAAAAAACGATTTTTAAGTCTGTTACGGTAGTTCGTTTGGTTATACGTATGTAGTCAGTCATAAAATGTAATAAATGGTATATTTCAAAGATATTTGAGTCGAAGGTTTTATAAAAGTTTAGTGTTACGCACATTGTTATATCGCACAATATCAGAGCAATATCCGAGCACTGTAATATGCAACAATACATTAAATAAACCTGTTTACTGGCGCAAACCATTACTATATTTAATTATTTAATACCCATTTATTTACTTTGCAATAGAACCACACCAAGTGTCGGCCACGATGGTGCAATGGTTACTCTTCTGGGCTGATAATTGGAAAATTTAAGTGAGTTCAATAATCTTTCGGTTTAGTATAATATTGTTTCTGAGATTTTGCATGGGGCCGTCTATTCTTTATCCATATAGGTCCATATGCAATACATAAATTTATACAGCAAATAATACTTCTGGGCTATTGTGTGGTTTTGGTTTAGCGTACCGCAAAAAAATGGTTATTTATGTTTTATAACAGTGTAGCATAAGCCTACTGCAGTACAATGTACTACTAATGACGTATTAATTACGTTATGTGAAGTAACGAGTGATTGAACACGCACAAAATAAACACATTTAGCCTAAATGCAAGCTTAACCATATATGACCTATAATTTCAATGTAAGTACACTACCCTACTAGATCACATTAAAAAATCACTTTCGCGATTCGCATTCAGTTTAAATCGCTGTTTCTTCCGCGCAAATATGCCATTTCAGACTCGTATTAATATGGTTGCGAAAATGGAAAATATATGGTTTTAAAAAATTAATAAAACATGTTTGTATCAGACGCTTGTAAAACTAACTAATAGTATTATTAAAAAAATACATGACGTACGTGGGTTTTGAACCCGGATCCTTAAAAGTAATAGCCAAATTCAGTAACCAATACGCTACATTTTAACCACTAAGTACCATGCTAGCTTAAACCTTTATATGACCAGTGCTGGCCGTTATGACTTGTGACGTGGACCAACCAATATATGTTTTCGGTCGGCTGCTGCTTCCCCGAACCTTGCTTGCTTCCCATTCCTAAACTGTAGTGTTTAGGAGAAAAATAATTTTTGGTATCTTAAAATTTCTTCATTGTTAACAATATGGCATAAATTTCAACGTATTTAAAATTTCATGCAAGGGGTCCATTGCAAATAACTCGAATATTTACAAATAAAATGCTTTGAAAAAAATTAGAGGCTGTGTACAGTCATAATATAGCGTACAGAATTTTGCCAGAGCGTTTTTTTTATAATGTACCGTTTGCTAGGAAAATAATATTTTGCTTCATTTTGGCTTATTTTGACAACAAAATATGTGATTTTTCAGGGGCAAAAATCAAAAAATGTGTTTGGTTTATTGCAACAGAAAAATTCAGATACAAACGACGATATATAAGTGTTAAAACTGTAAGAATGAATTTTTGATATATGTATTAATTTGGGTTTAAAAAAATATTTTCGAAACCACTGCAAAACTAAAGAGCAAGGCCTTAAGGCTGTCGGGCATGACAAGGGCAAGCCATCAGACAAGGTTCGTTACATACCTCTTCCATTGCGGGTCCAAGCCCAATCAATATGACACAAGATACGCGCGAAGATTGCAGTGCCGATAATCGGTCCCTCCCTCAAACTGCTGCACGTGAAGGTGTAGTTTGGTGCAGACAGTCTGGCCAACAAAGGGGAATTCCATTACGTGTCTAGCCGTGTCCGAAACGAAGCTTTTATATGTTTAGGGTTTGGGAATTTTTAGAGTGGATACATTCATTATTCTATATAATCTAATTAGCTTTTTATTTCTCATCCTAAATTACGAATTCTACGATAATCTTTATTTTGATTTAGAGTTGATTTATTTAGAAAATACAAAATTTTTATTTAAATAAAAATAATACACACAAAATAACACTACGGGCTTTTTATTTACATTATTGCTGTTTTTAATGGATATGTATATGTTTTTCAGCCCAAAAGCGGAGTATAAAACGTAAGTAAACATCAGTTGACGAATTTACGGAGGTATTTAGGGATTTAGCGTGTTACTTCACCTCAGTAAATTTTGCATCCTAAATCCCCAAATAATTACTGCACTGACATGGTCACGTGGTTTATTTAGCAACCTAAATAGTTGTTTCGGACACGGCCTCTGAGTTGAACTAAGGTTAATTCTACTACAGGTTAGAAAGCTCAATGTAATAAGTTTGTCACAATGAAAGTTTCTGCCGCTTGAGCGCTGGTATCGGAAGTGCACCAAACTGACCAATCACAGAACTTTCCTGAATTTTAAGTTACATTAAGTTGATAATTTAAAACGCGAAATCGGTTTCTTTGCACTTTGAAATTAAATTAAATGACTTCCATCGCTTCCAAATTTATTTTAATTTCATTTTACTATGGTTTCGTATTTATCTGGTACATTAGCGATTGAAGCGAAACTAGTTGCAGAAATTTTCACTGTGCCAAACTTTCACATTAGAAAACGTATTTTCTTCCTAACCTGTAGTAGAAATTACCTTGGTTGAACTAAATACTTCGTTTTCGAGTACAATTTCGCAGAAAAATAGTTGGCGATATTCAAAAGAAAATACAAGTCTATGTGTGTTTTTATGCGCTGGTGCTAAATTCATAAATTATTATTCTAAAATGATTTTGTTAGTGACATGGCAGTAGTTACATTATACCTTTATTGAAAGATGCATAAGTAAGATCATTACTTTGAAGAGATCAGATAAAGTGTAAGTACATAAGATTTAACATTTGCGGACAATTAGCAAGTTCGATTAATTCTTTCGCGTTAAAAATGAACAGGATAGGAAAACTAAGCTATATACACAAATAAATAGTTTTTTTTGTGATTATATTTTCAATTTAAAAAATTGCAAGTTTTTATTTTTGTTTTTAACGAAAAATTAGATATGCTCAATTGTGTTTGGTTTTAATGTCTTTGTATATTTGTTGGTAAAATCACACAAATGGTAATTTTTATGCAGATGTACCGTGAAATATATGTACAAAATAATTCAAACGCAGTTTTTTTTAATATAATTTTTTGTAAGAGTTGCTGTACTGTTCAAGCCATACTATTTGAACTACGTACAACATTATTTACACCAAATGTTCTCTGATTTGCATAATTCCGAAACATATTTTCACTGTCTAGGATATATACGTTTTATTATGTAAACCATTCAACAATCTGCAAACAAATGGTTTTAAAAATTGTCTGAATATGTCATTGGTAAAAATGAGTTATATTTTGAACTAAAAGTTACCTCCCTCCCTCTGTTTTACTGTAAACTGATCCGAATTGCATGCATATAGCCAGTGGTTTAGCACACACAAATATTTTTCTAATTTGCAATATGGTTAACGAATGTTGTACGAAGATATTTTCAATGATTTCCTTTTCGGCCTTGAGTGACGACGAAAGACGTCCATTTATATGCTACCAAAATCACGCACCGATGTTAATCATTTCTACTAAAAATTAATGTATTCAACTCATACAGATCTCTATTACTTAACCAAATATTGTGTTACAGTACAATTTTAATGGTTTTTAGTAGAGTCATGATTACTTTATAAAAATTCGATAATTATGCATTGAAGCGGTCAGTTGGAAATAAGAAGTTTAGAGACCTAGAATAGACGGCAAAATAATCTCCAGACCTTCCTTAGTAACACGTTAAAGGCGCGATGTAATCGCAAATGATGGGAAACATTTTTTCGGGGTCCGAAGTTACCGTTTTTCGCTGATTTGGCGAAGTGCGGAACGTCAACAAGCCAGTGTGAATAGCAGTGTAGAGGCCGTCGCTAGGTTTTGTTAGTTTCAATTCACTGCGGTACAAGTCTACGTGCGCATGCACGTACATACTGCTCGACAAACTTTTGTGTGTCCGCGGAAAATATGTGAACTACAGTTGTCTCCCTCTCTTACACACTAACTTGTCACTGGTACTTCGGAAACTGGTAACAATATGCATCTTATGTAATTATAAGTACATATTAATGAAAGTAATTTCTATTGTCTCCGTTTCACTCAAAAGCTTTGCATTTGTGCTTTTATCACACAATTTCCCTCGTAGTCAGTGACTTACGCACTAGGCCGGAACTTGTGTATCCTATGTTAAATAGGTCATTAAATTCTATTGCAACATTTAAATTATGTAATTGGCTATTGTTTTCAGGTACATAACATCTTCGCAAATCGCGTTTTACCCCCAAATTTCCCTGAGATTCATGGACCTCCCACTAGGGCGTAACTTATGAACAAGTAGGAATACAGAAAAGCTATTTCCATCTTTGTATTCAGATCTGCTTGAAGAAAGTGTAAAAGCTCAGATTTCAAAAGGTTTGTGAAGACATATATATAAAATACCCCCTCTACAAAACAACAGCCCAACAAGAAGCCTAGAGGGCTAAATAAGAGACCTGTGAGATGTGAAAAATGAATATACGGTACCGTTAACCTCACCTTAATACTTGTCTTTCGTATCACTATCATCTATCACTATTTCGTCTATTGTATCGCCCTCCTAAGATGTCGTCGATTCATTTATTGTCAGCTGTTTCAGTGAGTAGCAGCTAATGTAGAAATCGACAAGGCTTGAGGACAGTGGATTATAACATGCAGGTCATTAAACTCCCAAAATATTATTTTCACTAGTCAGAGCCTTTTATTGAACCCGCCCAAGGTGAATAGGGGCGCCACTGAAGAGGGCGTGGTACATAATTCAACGCTTAAAGCATTAATCTATAACTGTAGGTTTGTCGAAGCCAATTTGCGAAAATTAAACAATAGCAATCCTAGACAATAGTTTTAGCCAACGTTTTAAACAAAATTGTTTCCAGTGTTACGAGCTTCCGAGGCACAATCTCTGACGCCGGAACCTCGTGCATTTAACTGCGGCGCAAGAGATCACCCGTAACGAATTAGTAATTCTGGATAAATATTTACTCATTACCTAGGATTGTCATTGAGTATTTTATCCATATTGGCTTCGAAAAAAGCGTATAAATCAATTGATGATTTCAGCGTTTATTTATCTACCATACACACTCTGAAACATGTCACACTTTCCCTGCCGATATTCATGTGGAAGATGTTTGGTTAAATGTTAAGCTTGTGCTGCACTGAACGGATTTGTATTCAGCTACCGTGATTGGTATTCTGCTTTTCGCGAGAACTACTTTGCGAAGGTTTCCACGAAACTACAAAACTTGTTCGCAAGTATTCATCTATGAAGTAAAAAAAAAAAAAAAAACGCTTCAGACGAATCCGCAATATTCCTCTCTACGTCATCGCGCAGTTCTAAACATTTTATTTCTAAGCCCTTTGCGTAGCTATAAATGTTATTTTTACGCGAAACTGGTGAACGTGTTCTCAATAATTTCATCTACGTAAATAATATGTGCTCCTATATTACTATCGTACAGCACGGTCAGAAAATTATAGCCCCCCAAATCTGGAAATGGCTTTTTTATCATTCTTATCTTTCAACAAATATAAGATAACTTGGAAGTAATTTATTATCCAGCAATGTAATAAGGTGTACACTAACATTTACAGCATGGAATGTCAATGTTGATACGCCATTCAGGAATGCTTGTAGCGGGGAACATACTTTAAATATGGCTGTGCGCCATTCCTTTAAAGGAGCTGTTTACCTGCTCGTTAAACACTCGGAAGTGACGAAGCTATAAGGACGACCGTGAAGCGTGCATCAAGTGCTGCGTCTCAACGAGCTAAGCACTGAATTAGTGTGCAAGAGTCCACCCGATCCATTTTTACTGTGGGACATTCATTAGTAGTGACCATAATAATGTTATCGGTAGAAAGTTCGTAGCAAAGTTCAGTAAACGTTTCTTAAAGTTACACGTACATTCGGTTAGTTTGAAGTACGACAGTCTGAAAGGGCCGTTTTTAAGCCTGTGCTACAATCACCGTAAAGTAGCCGTAAAGCACCGTAAGAAATTGACTGCTTTCTATCCCTCTTCTCTTACTGTCTTACGGCGTCAAGGCAGCGGTACGGGGTGTTGTAGCTCACACCGCTCAAACGTGTTTGTTCGATTTTTATGGTTATTTCCTACGGCGATTGTAGGACGGCCTTGAGCCATGTTGGGGAGCTTCGAAGCAGTGTCTTTAATGACCTTTCATTCTTGTTCGAAGAGTTTCAGTTAGTATATTGGGGCAATGGGCACATGTGGAATAATTTAGTAAAAAGAGATTATCCACGAACATAAATGCGTGGTAGGTGGTGGTAGGTGGCGCCCTTAAGTCCCGTATAGGCTATTCACTATAAACTGAACACTCATAATATCTCGTACGGTAATTAATTAAAAATAGTTTTTATTGGGTCAGTAAATGTTAATTTTTGAAAGCGTTGAAATGTTTACATTAGCTTTAGCTACATGAAAATTTTCGTATTAAAAATATTAAAGATGACTGCATAACAGCTGAAAAAAACTTTATGCAGTGCTCACTTTATCGCGAACGGTCTGTAGAAAGAAAAAGCTCTACGAAAACATTGCCTCCACGAAAACATCGCGCCACGTGTAGTGTGTGGCAGTCAGACCCTTATCGCACCCCTGTTTTTTTCGCTCTTCAAGCGTGGAAAATTACTTTAGTTACGTCATACTGCCTGATGTTCAGTGTTTTGCGTGTAGCGTCGATGGGGAACTTGCGCGTACAGACGTCGCACGCACAGCTGCCGTGTTTCTGTGGCCGCACTCGGGAGGGTGATGATCAACAGTTAGCCGGCCGCCTTAACAGTATCTTGAATAACGTGATTTTGTTACTTTGAACAAACGTAGCCTAAATTAGACGTCTACAGTCTGCTGCAAGGTACCGTAATGCTTGAAACTATGTTCGTCCAGTTTTTTGTAGCTGACGAGCGCCGTGTGAGATACGACCCGCAGTACGGAGCCGCTGTGCACGTAGTGTGTGCGGCGGATGACAGGGGCATATGTAGCAATGTTGTTTGTGGAATATGGCAACAGTATTTATTGTAATGATAATAAAACATTATTTTCAATTGCCGTGTTTTTCATGTCGTTGTTTTATCAGGGATTACTCTTTTTAAGAGAAAATTTGAGGAGCTGTGGCATAATTCATGCAACATTTAAGGAAATTTTAATATTTAAAGTTACAATGAAATTAAGTGTGTTAATTAACCCACGAAAACATGATTTTAGTTTTCCTTATCGGTGGTACTTCAGCTAGTACTGTGACCAGTGGCATTAGCTGTAATACTTCTGAACTTTTAGGCCTACTGCATTCATAATTTGTTAAAAAAATGTATTAACTGGAGAAAATTATTAGGCCAGCATTGTACCCAATAGGCACAGTTATTTTTAAGTTACAGGGATAGTCATTTTCATATTTGTGAGAGATGCACCTAACATGCTACGCAGTGACAGGAAACAATATTCTTGTGCTAAACATCTATTGTCTCACAAAAAATTTGCTGTTGTAGAGAAGATGGCTGATACTCGATTGATAACCTGAAGCCATATAGCCTTGTCCTTAGAAATAGGTATTGATCATCTAAAAAACATATCTACAGAATGTTTATAGAACATGGGAACAAACTTTGAGAAAGGGGAAGGGGTGATGATTTCTTATAAAAGATGCTCTTGCTTTTATAATATGACTTGTTTAACAAAAATATTAAGGGAGGTATTACTTTAAAAAATGCAGTGTATATATTTTATTCCTCCAAAATATCAGAAAGCACTTAAAAATAAACAACGTTGTTTTGCACATCCCATATGCGGATTAAATATTTTTAAGAAACTATTCCCAAAGTGCCTGCATTTCATGGAAATAACAGGGGTGGCCATCCTCTTATAAATTACAACTTTTGTGTCATAATGGCGTGTGCATTGTATGTTGTATTTTTGATAAAGAGGTTTTAATCATCAAAAGTGGTCCTCATGTTGAAAATATTTAAGATGCAACAGTTAACAAGGACAATGGCAATAGTGTGTTTGTACTGTGTTGTGTACATTTAAAGTAATCAATACTTCCTTTAACAAATGGTTAGGTGTCAATATTTTGGTCTCGTATTACCAAAATTCGTACCTGAAATTTGCCAAACAGGAGTGCATGTGCTGGGACTGGGGGTGTGTGCAGATCACATTAATGTAAGTTTTTGAGGTTTTCTGAACTTGAATTTGTTAACTGGTTTTTCAAAAAACACCATATTGGATTGTTTAGTTTTTACTTTTATGAAATTTTGAGAATAATAATATGAAATTATTGGTTGTTACACTACAATTTTCTATTTACCTTGCACTACAGTACAAACTTGGCAGTCGAACTTTTAACGTGTGTTTAGGCCACAATCAGTACAAAGATTATTTCAATATTCTTAATTTGATTGGTTGCAGCCTAAATGTACGTTAAAAATTCAACTGTCATGCCTGTACTGTAGCACAAGTAACATAGAATTTGCAGTATGATCACAAATTTCACATTTTTCTTCTCAGATTTACATGAAAGTGACTGAAACCAAGCCTTTAAAATTGTTGAAGGGAGGAAGGAAACTGCCCATAAAGGACGAGGTTTGCTCTGTTATGAAAGGAGGGAAATCATTGACCAGGGAAAGTCTGAATGGATGGCAGCTTTGCTGCCTTTTGCCAGAGTTTTGACAATTACATTTGTAATTTACTGCATTAGGTGATCATAGAAAAATATGTGAATTTGAGAAACAATGTAATTACTGAATTGTCTTTAATAGTTCTGGTATGGGTGAAAAATAGATAAATGTGAATTGATGGCAAATATGTGTATTTTTGTGTACATGTGTAGTATGTGTAGAGAGAGTGCAATATTGTGTACTGTATTATAATTGGATGTATAGCCTAAGTCACATTGTAACAATTTTTTCAAATTGTCTTTCATGGATTTTTTTACTGTGTTTTAACAGTTGGTTTTTTGTTCTTTTCAGGTAGTCCCAACAAAATACTCTCATCTGAACAGAGCAATGGAGTTGTCAGACACTCTGATGTATCTACACAAAATGAAAACAAGACTAAACCTAAAAGACTGACTGTTGCCAAAGTGCCAAGTGTTCGATGCCGTAGGAAAAAATTGAGTGAGGCCACCCAAATACAAAGTGGCACACCATTATTGAAAAGTACCTGTAGTAATATTAATGTTTTCAACGGTTGTCACAGTATATGCTCAGTTAATGAAGGCCCTAATAAAGAGAGAGTTCATGACCTCAACCATGTGATAAATAATAAATTAAGTATGAACTCTAATTCTGAAAACATGCATTGTATTTTTGCTGTTAGTGAGAGTACTTGTAAGACTTCTGCTGTTCAGTCTACTTTAAATGATGTGTCGAGTCAGGTATGTGACTCAACCAGTAGTTCATCTCAGGACCTCAGACAAGAAGCATTGAAAGTAGTTAACCATTGTTTGAAAGACTTAATTTTCAGAGTAGTAAGTTTTCCAAACAAGTCTACCTTTAACACAGCTCTTGCGTCGGTTTTACCACCTTTAAAAGAAATAGAAAATACAAATTCTAGGGAGAAGTGTGTTGAAAAAGGAATAGGTTTGGTCAAAGTTTGTGGCACTGGTTGCATAAGCGATGCTATTGAACCATTTGAGAAAAAGGAAGAGAAATGCAGTGAAAGTGATGTTAGTTCAACGTGTGTAGAAGCAAGTGGCCAGTTCAGTGACAAATCCACCAAAAGTGTGCAAGTAGAAATGAAAAATAAAGAACCAAGCATGTTAGGTGAAATTTTGCAAGCTACCTTTATTCCCAATGTAATTACTGCTACAGAATGCTTTATAAATCATGAGTGTAAAACGTCTACTCACAGTTTTGGGTTGTTGGATCACAATAAACTGTTGCCAAATTATGAAGTAAATTTACAAAAGCAGATGTGTCCAGATTCTAGTCAAAATTGTACATCTGTTTCTTTGCCTGATAATTTAAGTAAAGGTGTATCAGTAGACAAGAGTTGTGAAATCAATATTTCTGATTTCGATTTGAGCCACCAAAAATTCTATCTTGATGATGTTGCTTTGGCAAGAAATGTTGAAGAGAAATGTTTAATGTTGAGGAGTTTTTCCAGAAAAAAATCAGGGGGTAATGGAGCACTGTGTAGAAGAGATGAAAACAGTGTTAATAGGACATCAGTAACTGGAGTAACATGTCGTTTACCGTTGTCTAAAGTGTCCTTGGCTCTGGCTGATTGTGTTCTTACATCAGATGCTACGTGTATGGCAGAGTCAAAGCATCCAGATGTTTTGCCAGTGAACTGTTGTGTTACTTCTGTAACTTCTCATTGCTCTAGCATTGATCATTGTGAAAGTTTGCCAGGACAAGGCTTGTTTGCAGAGTCAAATTTGAAGTATGATGCTGATGTACAGCTACACAGTGAGACTTTAAATTCTTCAGTGCAGTCAGTTTCCTCCTCTGCACAGACTGATGTGTCTTATCAGAACACTTTCACTAGTTCAACTGAAGTGCCAAACAAGTTCCTGTTTCAGGTTCAATCAATTCATCATCTGAAACTTGGTGATGGTCAAAAACTTTATGCCTGTGATATTTGTAGTGGTGTCTATCAAAGGTCTTTCAGTCTCAAGAGGCATTACCTTCGATCTCACATTAATTATCGGCATCTTACAGATAGAGATATTTCCAATTGTGGAATTATCGTTGGAGATAAAATGGCTGTACAAACAGGGACCAATACTAAGATTTACATGCAGAATTCAAAAATTACTTCACAATTACTAGGATATGGACATTGTGAAACGGCTAATAACAAAAAAGAGTTACTAACTTCGAGTTCTGACTGTTTGAAATCCAACTCGGTCAGTGATAGCAGTCAAAATTGTACATCAGTAAACTCTAAAGCTGCAACAGACAAAAAAGTAAATGAAAGCAACTCACCATCTCTCGTTCACATTGAACCGTCATTGATAATTGAAAAAGAAAGTGAAGGTATTCAGTTTCCAGCATTATATAGATGCCATTTTTGTGGTATCTGTTTTGATCTAAAAGAGTATCTGAAATCACATTTACTTAATCACCCACCAGCTCTCAATGGCTCAAGCAAAGAAGCTAACTCATATACTTGTGATTTGTGTTCTTTAGTTTTTACTCATAAACATAATTACCTTCGCCATTGTGCCTCTGAAAATCATAAAACTGCTGCACCAACACCACAGATTCAGTGTGTAAAAGAACACCTGTGCCTTTACTGTGACAAGAGATTCAAGACCTCTTCAATTAGAAAACGGCATCAGAATAGACTTCATCAGTATTTTCTTAAACAAAAGAGGCCAGGTAAACGCCCTTTCCACCCATGTTCGTACTGCCCACCTACTGCTCGCAAGTTTAAAGACTTAACTGTTCTTGTCAAACACATGATTGCATCACATCCTGATAAGTATCATGGTTGTTTAGCATGTTCTGAAAGATTTAGTTGTAAAGATGCTTTGGATAGTCATGTAGACATTGTCCATAACAAAAATAAACCAAAAGTTTTGAAGGGAACAGAATTAAAAGAAGCGAAACCTAATGGTGTACCTCTTAAAATAAGTGTAGTAAAAGCAGAGAATAATATAGCCAATATTTTGGGGCCTGTTCTGAAAGTAAATTCTGAAGAACATAGTAAAACAACAAAGAAATCACCAGATAAAAAATCAACTGAAATTGGGAAGCAGCGCAGTGTTAGTGAAGACAAAAATAAAGATGGTCCTAAACATTCAAATTCTTCAAACATCAATGACGAGTTTAGGTACACTTGCGGGGTATGTCAGAAAATGTTCACGAACTATGTGAACATGTGTCGACACCGTCGTCTCGCACATGGCACAATTACAGCAAAGAGCAAGAAAGTTAAGAAAAGTGGTCCTGGCAGCGAGTCAAGTGGTGCGTGTAGTACAAGTAGTCAGAGTTGTGATAGTAGGAGTGAGAGTCCATCTGTGGCTTCAAAGGTATCTGCAGAATCAACCAATAAAGCACAAGATACTGCTCAGGTGGTGCAACCATCTGGCCTACATGAAAGTCAAATGGATCCTGAAACATTGTTTTATAGTAAAATTGCTATCAACATTCGAGATAATCTTCTCCATCACTTAGATGGCAAATTACATGAAAACAATAATACCATCACCACCACTACCAACACAACCATTGCCACCACTGGTACCACCACCACTTCTGCCATCACTATCACTTCCTCTATGAATAAAGATAGTAAAGCTGTATATGAGAGAAGTATCGCAGTAGATAGACCAAAACGAGGTGATAAAGGTATTTTAAGAGCAGACATTTTATCTGGTGATTTTCTCAGTAAAGATCTAGATGGTGCTGATGTTAGTCAACAGAAACAAACTACTGATGGTGAAAGATTAAAAGTAAATGGGGCTAAGAGAGGGCATATCCATAAAGTACCGTGGGAGAAATACAATTTCCCCAAAAACTATGATGGTAAAGGCGATGGTTTAGCATCCTATATTAAAGATATGTCACACTTAGATATTTCAACACAACTAGTAATGCAACAAAATCTTCAGCGATTGAGTTCTTCTACTGATAGTAAGTGTAAAGATTCACAGCCAAACTGTTCAGAAGGTGAAGAAAACATGAAAGATGCAGACTTTCCAAAGGGCCTGTGTCTCATGCAGTGTAAGTTTTCGAATGCATTTGGTGACATGTTCAACACTCAAAGACATGATTTGCCATTAACTAGAGCATGTAGCAGTTCCTCTGTACCTTCAATGTTAAACTTCAAGGATGCACCTGTTGATGAGACTCGTAATAACTTAACCAGGAACTTAACCAGACGGAAGTCACTAAGTGACATTAAAATTCCTTCTGCTGGGGAAACCTGTTTGAGTATGCCAGGTGAAGATGGTATTTTAGGAAAAAATGTGGAACTTAGTGGAGAATGGGTACGACCACGTAGCTATATATGCGGTGCATGCAGTGAAAGATTTGGTGATTTGTATGACTTGGAAGATCATAAATATGCAGCCCATCCCAATGTCTGGTGCACTCACTTTGAATTTGAGGAGTCCACCATCACAGGAGTATCATTTGATAAATCTAAGTGTCATGCATCTTTCCCAGGAAACCTCAGTCGGCGTTATTTAAATGGAACTGGCACCTTGCGTGTGGCAGAAGTTGCTCCCCCAACAGCTTCAGTCGATTCTCAGTGTACAAAATGTAGTAAGAATTTTAGCTCCTTACCAGAACTTCACAGACACATTCTTGATTGTGGGGGAGATACTACTTGGATGCTTACTATGGTGGCAGCTACATCTGGTAGTAGTAGAAGAAACAGGAAGTGGAGACCCTTTGGTAGTAGACGGCGAAGACACCAGGGACGACGTGGCATGAAGAGGAACATTCCTAGTTCTCCCATTAAATTGCCGCAGTATAGAATCAGACATCGAGGCACAGACAGTAAGTAAATCAGTTGAATTTTATCTTGGTTTGTTGCAGACCATGATGTTTGTCTTTCTTATATTATTATTTTGGTTTGATAGACATTCATTTAATTTAAAGAACATATAAATATAATTTCAGATTTTCTTTTAAATGAGTGTGTTATGTAACTTACTACCTATTTATTATTAAAAATTATGGTTTTGGTTTATATGAGTTGAGGTAAAATTTATCTGTATCAGCCATTCACTCCAAATTTTGTTTTAGTTGTTATTCCTCAGGTATTAATGTGCATGTTAGTGTCAAATATATTAATATAATATTTTGCAATCTTCTTAAGTCTGTAAAAGTTGTCTTGCAATGTTGAAGTCGAACATGATAATTCAGTCTATATCATGTAAGAATTCCGTATTTTGACAGCTGATGCTGCCAATACTTGTAGCTCGTGCCGAACACATGGCAGAATAACATACAATTTAAAACAACACGACGTGATCGTTTGACCTAATGAAGCAGTAGTGGCAGCACTGATAAATAAATTGGTTAACTTCCATCGCAGACATTGAAAATAGTGTGTATTACGTGAAAAATAAGTAAGCATTTTGGAGGAAACGTAATATAACATAGCTCCGTATCCAGCATTAGTCATTTGACTATTTATTCTATTCAAATTGCGTAGTTTTATAACCAATTTACAAACAACCACACCTTTCAGTCAACCTGTAACCAAAACAAAGCACTTTCATTTGCGAGTCTGAGAAGTGTCCACGTTCGTGTGTGTTTGTTTGAGTTTCTTATAATGTAGTGCTGTAATGTTCTGTGCATATAATTATTATATTGTAATGTGGGGATTATAAAACAAAGCCTGTAATCGCCAATGGGATATGACGTCCGGCAATCAAAACAAAGGACAGCCTTTGCGAGCGTTTGAGCTTCTCGTGTGTTCATGTACGTTTTTGTGATTCTTGTAAGGTGTTATTTTAATATTATGTGTGTATATGTAATTGTAATATATTGCAATGCAAGAATTAAAATACCCGGCCTGTAATCACCAATGACAACTGACTGGATATTAAGACGTATTTTGGAAGGGGGAACTGGAAATATGTTCAGCCTTGCAGCAGCACGGCACGTCTACAAAAACCAGTAGTGAAGTAAGAAGTAGGTAATCCGTCTAGAGAAAAGTGCTACAGAAAATAAAAAAAAATGTTGCCTACCTTTTATTTGAACAGAATTTTTGGGTAAACACTTACCATACGCAAAGCCGGATTTACCGCTAGGCCTACTAGGCCCGGGCCTAGGGCACAATATCACGAGGGCACACTTTTAGCTAGGAGAACATGTAAAGAATTTCCATTTACAATTTTTTAAAAAGTCTCAATATGGTGATGAATAAAACATTTTTAAATGGCTTTACTTTAGGCATTAACTTATTCTGTCTCTTATTAGTTTTTTCTGCTCTGTGGCCAATCCAGCTATTTATTTTCAAATAACTGTGTTACAATTAAGCTGAATTGTTATTGTGTTATCATATTATCATACATAGCGAGAGGACAGAACAGAGTATTTTAAATAACATGGTGCTGAAAACTGGGAAAGGACGCCAGTTGTTAAGGTGCCCACCTACTGGCCGTGTGTTTGTGTGAGTGAGGCATGGCGCAAAGGGCGATGTTGACCAGCTCCTGTGGTGCGGTATCGTCTCTACCACTAGCCGCTTTAACAGCGTGGAGTGTGTAGAACACTTACCTGGCTGACACTTTCTGTGATGACCCCATCTTTTTATTGGTGGAAAGTTTTCAGCAAAGTCCAATGCAGGGCCCTATACTAGTTTTGCAGACATTCGTCCACAATATTGTGAGGCACGGCAGTCTGAAAATGCCGTTTTCGGCCATGTTGAAGGGCTTAAAATTGCTGTTTGAGACACACGTGATGTGTTGAAAGTTATATTCCGTCCTGGTCTGAAATGTTATTTCTTTTCGTGCGAAACCCGTGTGAGCACATGTGGAACTGTTTGTTTATAAAACGTGTATTTCCAACACACTGCAACGCAGTATGAGATGCAGGTATATGGACACTTTAAGGGCGCCGCCTACCAGCGTGTGAGATGCTCAAAAGCGATGGAGCAGTAAGGTCGACCTTGAAGCGCACATCAAATGCTGCGTCGCCTCAATGAGCCAAGCGCTGAACTAGCGTGCAAGGTTCCCGCTGGACGGTTTTTACTATAGGACACTGAGCGGTGACCATATAATTTTATTGGTGTAAAGTCTGTAACTAAGTTCAGTGTAGGTCGCTATCTCAGTTTCACATACATCCGGTTAGTACATTTTGAAATACGGAAGTCTGAAAAGGTCGTTTTTAGCCATGTTGGAGTGCTTAGTAACAGATTAGTGTCTTAACATTGAGGTTCCGACCTTGTCTGAAGTTTGTTTTCATTTCATACGTTGGCACAATGGCCACACGTGGAATAAAACCTGTTTACGAGCATACTGCAATGCATTTAAAGCGTGGGGTAGGCTGCCGTCTTAAGGAAGGATGGAAAACAGAGGCTGTGATGGCGCTTAGACTGCCGGGCCTAGGGTGCCTACAAGCTTAAATCCGGTCTTGACCGTACAATTTTTGTTGTAGGCCTATGTGTAAACATGCTTTTTCAAAGCGCAGAGTCAATCAATTCCTTTTTGTACAAAAATGTCTGTGTTAATAATGTTTTTTTTAAGCAAGTAAGTGGTAATATCAGTTCCATGTGAGATTTTGTGCCTCTCAGCTGCAAAAGTGTAAGCCTACATATTACCAAAAGAAAAGGCCAGAAGACCTACACCTATATATTTCCCTGTCATTAAAGTGTACTTGTTTAATCATATATGTTTATTATCAAAATTATTTAAAGCTGATCTGGACAGTTAGGCCTACCCATGTTTGTGTATTACTTACGCTTTTTTGATATGTTATTTCAGTTTAGGTTGTGAGAGCGCAAATTTTTGCTATGTAGTCTACAATAAATATGTTAACAAGTTGTTTAAGTATTGTGAGTCGCACTGATTCGAATGTAGGCCATAACACAAAAGATAAGTTTTTTTTTATAGTCTACTACTCAAATCTTAAACTAGGCCCTATACGTCTTCATGACCTGATATTGCAGAACCAAATTCAAAGCAATATGAAAAATAATTGTAATATTGCTTGCATGAGTTATTTTATTTAATATTTTAGTTTAAAGATGTTTGCTTGCACTGTCATATGTTCTTACAACTTCAGTTTGTTGTAACCAAATAAGCCACTATTATTTAATATTTTTAGATGTCGAGTAGGAATAAAAAATCATAAGTTGCCCATACATGTTTTGTTTATTTTTGATAATGCCATTTGAGCATACAGTGGAAAATATACAGTAAATAATGTTAATTTTTGAATGTTTATAAACTTAACTTCTGTAGAGTACGCTATCCATTACTGTAATATGAAATCATTCCATTAACATTGCTAGCCTAACCCTAGTAGGATTAATGTGCAGCTAATATTGAAAATATATTACTTTTCTGAGATCTAAAAAAATAATCAAAGGAAAATCACAACACATATTGGATTTCATTGCACTCATAATATACCTTAACTGTTGACATGTTTTGGTTGTCAGCTGGAAAGCACATGCTGGTGGAAGGATACATAATGTTTCTGTTTACAGTGTCCTACTTTTTTATGATCTGTCAAATAATTGAATTCTTATCCAGTATGGACAGTACTGATGTTTGTATTGGCTTTCGAGTTTGATCCACGTCGTGGTAGAGGATACTGATGTTTGGCCTATCACTTGCAGCAGGCATCTCCAGGGTTGAAAATCAACCTAATGGGATCAACCTAAAATGTTTCTTTTTACGTAAAGTTTTTTTTTACCACACAGAAAATACGAAAATGGTAATCAAAGCAAGGATAATCAGGCATTTACTGTGCGTAAAAGTAGTGTATCCTTGCATGCGTTACGTTGCAGTCTCTGGCTTAATTATTCAGTTATCATCATGATGTACTTGTCATAACGTAGGGTACATAAATATGGCATTTAGATGTACATGTACATTTGGTGTGGAAGCTGCATTTTGTGTTCCTTTTAATTCAAAACTATTTTTAAAAATAATTATTAACTGCAAATTTTTCTATTTAGTGTTATCTGAGTAGTAGAGAGAAAACTTACTCATTTTTTCCAGGTGACAGTATCCAACGAATGATTGCAAACTTGCCAGCTAAACGAGCTTCTCGTAGAGTGATACAGTTCAACGAAGATGAAGTGAAAACCAGAAGTCAGGGGACAGTGCATTGTGTAAGAATGTATTTAATATATTAGGTACACGGTTTGATGTGGTTGATATAATACTATCTATATGTATAGAAAATCTTGGTACCTTTTTGCAGTATGTGTATTTTAATAGTTAAGTAGATTTTATCATTTAGGTTGTTTATGCCAAACAGTAAATGTAAATCAGTATTTCACAGTAAAATTTTGTTTACAGAATGTGTGACACTTTATCTGAATTTTATTGAAAGCAAAATTTTTGAACTCTCACAACACATGTACACACATAATGTGAATTAATGCATACATAGAGAGGAAAATGATCAAACATTGTTTTTCAAAAGAAATGGCTAGATGAGAGAGGCTAGAAAAAGTCAACCGATAATAACTATGTGGCCACATTTTATGATTGTTCAATAAACACATTGCATCTACAGTAATATGCACTGGTTCTCACAACTTCTACAGTCTGTCCTTTCTTCAACGTTCCCTTGTTGATTTCAGCAGCCTTTCATGTGTAGCTCCAGTACCTGCAGTAAGATAAAGTAGCTGAAAAACATATTTTCTGTATCTCCATAATGAAGAGGTCTACATGCCTAGCCTTCTTCAGTCATGTCTTTTTGGGGCTTGTCCATGGCGGTGGTTGCCCAAGCAAAGTTTATAACTGCACATCCAGTACAAGTCAATTTATTTCTGCCTCCCTCATTTGCCATTATCAGTAACACTGGGCAGATTGGTATGACGGGATAGTTGATCTAGTGAAGGACAACTCCTTTTTGTGTTATGTTACTGATACTACAGGTTTAGGTCGAACGTTCTTCTCTGTGACAAATGTGCTGAAGGGTGTACACATTTTGATGTTGCCTTCCACGAGTCTGCAATACTCTTGATTCCTTCTTTTGATTGGTTAGGGTGATAATCTCCAGGATGCCTGTCACCATTGTCCCTGCTTCTAAGTTTCATACTAGGGGATTTGACAGGGGACCAGAAAAAATATTGATTGAACTACCTACCATATACTGTCAGTTGAATGGTGTTATGCATCAATAGACTATGCACCATTTGTTAGTGAGGTATAACATGTTTTTCTGCTTTGAAACAGTTTTTATAATATGTTTTAGGCCTATAGCCTGTGGTTGTAAATATTGGCTCTATAGGACTGTTTCGAATATGAAACATTAACTAAAAATTGGTGCATAGTCTAGTGATGCATAACACCGCCCAGTTATCTGATCAAACAATTACACTGACTATTGGTCCTCACATTAAGAGGATTTAGCAATGTCCCACTTCAGAACTCAAAGCACCTAAACTTAGCAAGAGTTAGAAAAATTAGGAAAATGACCACCCTCCCTTCCTAAAGAAATGCATGCAGAATATAACTAAGGACAGACACAGTAAAAATCTTATACATTGTATTCTCAGGAGTTAATATCATGTATTTATAACTTCTTGAATGTTTCTTTATATGTAAATTAGCCTTACTTCACATACAAAATACTAGTAGAGATATTATTACCATAATTCACAAAAATTGATAGACCTTTACCATGGTTATACCACTGTTACAATATTGTACCTAAATTTTTACAAGCTAAAAAATATTATTTTGCATAGAGTTTTGCTTGTAGCAAAAAAATTCTAAAGCCTTCTGGCTAGCACTTGGCCATAATTATTTCAACTGGTTGCTTAATAGGTATTCTGTTATTTTGGAATATATCTGAAGAGAACGCAGAGGGTTAGTCAGTGCATAAATTATTAAAGTTTGTGTTCAGAAATCTGTATTATATTATACGTTAACTTGTAGGTATTTATACTTGTGACAGTTACTGATGATAACAATTATTCAACACTCATAGTTTTTGAGCAGTGGAAAATAGATGTTAACATTTAGGCGTATGTAAATAAAAGCACATATTAATGTTTGTTAACATGCAGCGTTAAGGTACGTACTTCTTGGAAATATAAATCATGTAGGGCTTTTAAGAGTGGTCACTTTATCCTGAACTGCCTGTAATTTTTTCTTACGTAGGCCTACATATTTTTATGATAACTTTTAGTTCTTCAGTAAAAACTTCCAATCTATTGCTTGATGAATGTATTACTTTTTAAGCTATCCATTTAGATAGCAGGCTTCTTTGCTCACCAACTTGAAATAATGTATTATTTTTAAATTAAGTTAACTTTTCAGTATTGCAGTAACTAATATTTAATCTTTACAAGCTAAATTTCTGGTTAAATTTTTTTATGATTGGTTTGAAGGCTTAATGTTCTGTCAAGGTTAACGTGCAAATATTTGTTTATTTAATTTTCATTTGTGGAGAGGAAATTTTTATTGCAGAAGAAACTATTTTTATTCATACCAAAATGTGTTTTTAAATTTAAGTCAGATGAGTATATAATTACATGTTCTGAATCATGTCGGATTTGTTTTGTTTCTTTTTTTCAGAATCGCATTCTGAGGAAAAGATTTAAGGTAGTGAAATTTATATAAATCCGCCTATTTCGTTCTTTATTACTAGTAATATTTCCTTGTAAAATTTCTTTTTTTTCCATTTGGTTTCATTATTGGCATTTTATGGTTGTGGCTAATATGTTTAGAATCTTTTATATTTCTTCAGATACCACCCACACATTTAGTAAAGAAAATTATTAATCTCCGAGATATTTCGTAGTTGTGCAAGATCCATTCAAAGATTATCCAAGTGTATGAAATGTTTATATAAATTATGAGCTCTGTTGTTGACTGTTGACACAATTTTTAATATTTATGTACATTTGTAGAAATATATTGAAATAATATTTATTTATGTTGTCTTATAGTCATACATTTTAAGGCATTAAAAAATGTGTCTGGGAAACTTAAGCTGAAACTAGCCCATTAATTATTTTATCTGTCACATATATTACAAAGCAATTATGTTATGGCGGGAAAATTTGGAAATTTAGAAACAAATTTCCGTTAACATTTTATTTTGGTCGATGAAATAGATGGTTGGAATCTGAAGGAACCAATTTTTTCTGATAATTTTTTATTATATTTTTGATTGAGGTGGTGGTATTTTTAGAAAACAAGTGTATTGTTATGTAGTTGGAATTTCATTTTAAATTGGGTGCATGCCTATTGGTGATTATTTCTTTGTCTTGTAAATATGGTATTATCATTTTTAGGCCTAATTATTTGTAACTTTGCATCTGTGTACTCCTAAAACACTGAAAAGATGTTTTGAATGAATTTGTGATTGCCTTTAGGAATTGATACTAGATTGGTCAGTGATAGATAGTTACTAAATTATTTTATATTGTTATAAAGAAATTCAAATTATTGAACTAAATGCTCAGTAGTTTTATAACACTGTATTGCCAACTGAAGGTCCATACATAATTAAGTATAACAAATTACCGTAGTATCTTTTTTCAGTAATTATTTAAGTGCTTTGAAAATTATTACCCACGCATATGTAATGTAAGGTTACATAACTATAACAATGCTAGAATTTCTTACTACATAACTATTGCCACTGGAGCATTGTTTTAGAACATTTCATAAGTATAGCAACAGTTTTTCTTTGTCTTTCAGTTATCACAATTTTTTAAGGAATTTTATTTTAATAGATTGTGGGTGAGAAGTGAAATTCTAAAGTTAATGAAAGTTACATAACTTAGTCTACGGTTCCATATGCCAACAACTGATTTGCATGTCCAGTATTTGGGAACACCTGGGCATTTTAATAGACTTACTTGCTCACCATTTTTTTTTTTTTTCCAAAGCACAAGGCACTCAATTTTTTGTGCAGTTTTTCTGTTGGCGACTCATGTGAACTTGAATTAAGTGGCAACCCTTTATTTTTGTAGCATGCCAATAGACAATATGAAAGCAGTGGTGTGAGTAAGAACAGGGATTTACATGTTAAAATACATTTGGTGGGGCTTAGTCATGTTAAATGATCCACTTTCGGACAAGAACCATCAAGAGGAAGAGAATATTGCTACAGGAATGAAATTGTAGGAAAACATTTATGAGGTTATATTTTTAAGTGTTTTTTGATAATGAAAATACTTGTTAATAATTTACAGTGTATTTAAAAACATCTTAAAAGATGCAATAGCAATTTGGGCCTCACTGAGATGGACAGAAAAATAGTTGATGACGCATATGTATGTTCGACGGGTACCTAGCCCTGCTAAATATAATTGAATGTTTACATCCCTATCATTTCTCTCGCAAGGACTCTAAGGTAGGCAACACCCTTAAAAAGACATACTCCGAAGTTTCTGCATTGAAAATGTTGCAACTAAAACTGACTTTATGAACACTTATTTTGTTAATTTTTCGTACAGAAAAAAAAATTGTTCTTAGAGTTTAAGGATGTTCATGTGGAAAATATGCATAATTTTATATTTGTACCAAATGACAGTGTTCATTTTATAGACATTACTTTAAAATTCATTTTCCCCTTGTAAAAGTTTTTTTTTTATTTCTTATAGTTTTCCTATTGCGGGGTGTAAAAAATGTAAGAATTTGCAAATTACGGGAACATTGAAATAACAAAAACCAAGTGACGTACTGGAATGAAATATTTTGCACTGAAATTAGATATTATGTGCCATAATATTATGCTAAAACATGTAATTAAATACAACATAGTCCTTTTGTCTTTTTTTAAAATTGTCATCAATGAAGTAAACTGTAATTATTTGCAGATTTTTTTTAAAAAGTACAACACAATATCATTGTGTGTTTTAAAATCTGTTAGCATATGGCGAATAATATCTAATTTCAAAGTAAATTTTTTCATTTGAGTAAGTAATGTGGTTTTTATTATTCCTTTGTTCCCGAAACTTGCAAATTTTGACTTTGACATGCCACTATAAAAAAACTATGAGAGGTAAAAAAATTTACAAGCGGAAAACTTAGTCACAAGTAACATCTATAAAACGAACACTATGCCATACAAATATAAAATTATGCATTTTTGCCACGTGAACACCTTTAAAAAAAGAACTAAAAACTTTAACTTGGTATTTGGCCCTGAATGGTATTTTAAATGCTTTGTTTAGAGTAGACACTACTTCAAAAACTTCAACATTTCCAACTGTTTTTTAATCACCTATTTCCTACTAATACTCTGGAAGGTTCTTAAGTGCTAACCAGGCGGAGTCCTCAAATGTTTGACTATAACCACAGATGTACTGTTCAGTTTGGCCACTTGATGAGCATTTTTTGACGTATGTTTTGTTGGAAATTTTATAATGTGTTTATAAAACACAAATATTCTCTTTTATGTACCCTGTAAAAATCAATATACATATATTATAATAATTTATCATTCGTCTAGTCAAAATGGTATGATCATTAAAGAATATAATTTCATATCTTAAGACACAAAAACAATGCTGTCTTAGAACAAGTTTTGAGTTTTCTGTACATATTTAAAATTTTAACACTGAAGGCATTATATTTAGTTGCATTTTGAATACTGGTAGTAAATAATACTCAAACTCAGCAGAATTTGTTAAGGGTGTTCAAGTGTGATAAAATCATAATTTTATATTTATATGAAATATTGTTAGTTTTGTAGACGATACTTGTGAGTACAGTTTCCTCTTACAAAATTATTTTAACTCGCATAGTTTTCTCATAATGGTGTGTCAAAGTCAAAATTGACATGTTTTGCTGCCATGCAAATAGTGAAAACCAATTGACTTTTGTGAGTGAAATATATCACACTGAAATAACATGCCACGGGCTATGTAATAAAACATTTTTTAAAAATCCAGTGAACTATTATTGTAGGCTGTTTTTAATAAATTGCTAAATTTTCAACTTTTTTTCTGTACTTTTGCAATTTTTTAAAAAATTCAAAATATTGCATTATGGTTTTTTTAATACTTTATTGCATAGCTCATTGGATTTAATATCACAGTGAATTATTTTATTTATGTAGGTCAGATGGTTTTCACTATTTGCATGGCAGCAGAACATGCAAATTTTTACTTTTGACGCACCTTTGTGAGACAACTACGTCAGCTAAAATGGTTTCGTAAGGGGAAACTGCACCCACAAGTATAGTCTACAAAACTAACACTATTTCATATAAATATAAAATAATTATTTTATCGCACGTGAACACCATTGAATGTTATGGATATTTCGGTATTGATTAGTTGAAGTTTTAATATAGGCTTAAATAATGTACTCAGTAAAATAGGTGGTTGAGGTAAATGGCAGTTTAAATGTGTATGAACTTAAAATTGTGGCATAGTCACTATAACTATGATACTTTTTTGAGTGTGTAATAGTATTGTTGATTATTAAAACGACCTGTAGTAATAAGTTCTTAATTGTTTTTTCATATTTTGCAGGTGTCATCTTTTGTCCCAAATGTACATCATAAACCTTGGCGTGGTCGATCATCTGCTGCCAGAGGAATAACGTTTACGCAGTGTCGTAAGGTGCCGTCTTTAGAAGCTAGAAGTTCCAGAACAGTTAAGAACATTCATCGAGTGTCTTCTGAATTAACTGCATCAAAGTTATTAAGGTCTTCTAAAAACTTCCTGCAAAATAAGCCATTGTCTAAAACCATGAAAGATATTAAGAGGGTATTGCCAGATCATCAGTCTGAGATAGCTGCTGATGTGGATCAGAAAACTAAGTTGCTCGAAAAAGTACGTGACGATGTTGGGTCTGCACCAAAAACTAGAAATATGTCTACCAGGAAGACACAAGAGAATAATGTTGCTACACATTCCTCAAATTGTGAATTAAGAAGGAACCCTAGGTTTGTTACAAGATCTGTGATAAATAATATAAAAAGCAAATACAGGAATTCCATGCCAGTTTTGTCCGGTGAAAAATTGTCTGCCAGGTATAAGACTCCAACAAGCAAATTACTCAAAAGAAGAACTGGTAAAAATGTTTCTGTGCTTCCCCAACAAAAAAATGGAACTCAGAATGGTACAGCAACTGTGCTGCCAAGACGTTCTGGAAGAACAAGTGTATTGCGAGAGAAAATTAATGCAACGACACCTTTGATTACTGATACTAAAGTGTTAACAGCTGGGGAGACTAGCATCTTGAATACTTGGAAACAAACTTCTCAAATAATACCATCCGTTGGAAATAATGTAGACTGTGAAAAAATTGTGCCTAGAGAGAACTTGAGTGGAGAATTACCTGCAAATAATAGTGTTGTCAAGGATACAAATGTTGAATTAGAAAAGAAGAAGAAAGATAGAAAAATTACTGTTGGAGAGAGTAGCAACATAAAAGCTAAAGTATTAAAAGTTTCTATTGTTAAAAGTGATTCACTTGAAACGGGTGTGAAAGGAGTATCTCGTAATTATGATAGTAATGTTTGTGGAAGTAATGCATCTAAACCTTGCAAGACTAGTTTTGTAGCACTAGACAAAATGGGAAATAATAAATCAGATCCTCAGAAAATTCCAACACCACGTATGTGTTTATCATGTGGTAAAAAGTTCCGAGTTATTAGCACATTAGAAAAGCACTTGGTAAAATGTAAGCTGGTAAAAAACAAATCAGTTGAAAAAACAAGTGGCAAAATAGGAAGGCGTTCCTCAAGAACAGTACAGAATAGTGCAAACAAAACTGAAGTGACTAAGGGGAAAGAGATTGATGAAAAAATGCCAGAATTGCAGAAAGAGGAGCCTTTAGAAGTTTTACCTATTATTGAGTCTTCAAGAAAATGTGATGACATTGCAAATGATATTCCTATTCTGTCACCAGTCTCTGAAGATATTGTGAGTCATACACACATTTGTAACAATGAAGAGAAATGTGATAGTGCTAGCAGTGAAGAAGTAAGAGGCAAAAGAAAATCAAAACGAGGACAGAAAGTAACAGACTCCAGCGATGATAGTACAGAAAAAAAATATCCCTTGGAACCTAATTCTCATATTTTGGAAAAGAAAATTCCTCCAAAACATGCAAGTATTCAAGATGTTACGAGTCAGTTTACTGTTCCTCGTGTTACAACTCAGAATAAAAATGTAAAGTCATTCAATTCAAAAAAGATGCCTTTAAGAAGGAAGGGTTTTGTAGACAAGAATTATAGTGTATTTACTAACGCTCCAAAAAATTCTAACAGTTGTACACTAAATTCAAGTGATGTATTACAAAATGAAGCAGATTCACTCACAGATGTGAAACCTTCCAACTCAAAATCACTTAAATCAAAGTCAGATCATAAATCTGAATTGGCCGTAAAAGGTATCAAGAAAAAAGATAATGTGGTCAAGAAAAAATTTAATGTTCAAAAAAATAAGACTGTTAACGAGGTAGCAAATAAAAGTCCTAAGACCTGTAAGAAATTAATCTCGGAAGAAAATGTTTTCAGTATTGCATTACAGAATCATAATTTAAAGACTGATGTAGCAGTAGAAGAGATAAATTTGCACACAAATGTGGAAGGTAAATATAAACGAATGAGAGTTATAAAAGAACAAATTAAGCCCAAACTCTCGTTAGTTAAACAGAGCTGTAGTAAAAAATTCAGCCAGTTGAGATCCAGTAAAAGATTGTCGAAAATATTATGTGAAAGCACTGTTATGGATCTTCTTCCACCACCAGAAGATAGTTTGAAAGACGTGAACAAAAAAGTTGAGCTAGGAAACCATATCTACACAAATCCTGATTTATTACTGGAACAAGCTTTGCCACTTGATGAAAACACATGTTCCTTAGTTCAGTGTTATGAAGAATTTCAAAATTGTACAGATTCAGTCGGTCGTCAGGTATCAGGAGAAGTTAATTCAGTGACAGAGCCTAGCGACGTAAAATTATCCGACAAAAATTTAAGAACTGATTGTTTTACAAGCAATAACAAAGAAGATAAGACAACTTGTACCATGACTATGACTGCACTGGCTGAAAAAATTGATTCCAAGAATGAATTTGAAACCATAAACATATCACAAAATGAAAGTTCATCTCAGAATGTTTTGCTAACAGCAGAGTGTGATAAAAGAAAAGAAGTTGCTGTAAATGATCTACCTGAGTTGGAAAATCCATGTGAAATAAACAACGAAAAGTTTGAAGGAGAAGCTAAAGGGCTTTGTGATGTTAGTGCCCAGGTCTCAGAAGTTTTGAATGAACTGAACAATGATCTAACCAATTCAAAGAGAAATGTTCAGCTAGGTTTGAAAAAGAAGAATCACTCATTTTCAAGCAAAAAATGTAAGAAAATTTTGAATTCCACAAAATTTGGAGTGAAAAATACATTGAAAGAGTTGCTTACTGCAACAGCTAAAAGAAAATTAAAAATTGATATGGAAAAATGTGAAAACAAAAATAAAATATTTTGTGTTGAAAAGTTTAAATATAATAAAAAGATAAGGAAATCAACTCAGAATTTAGATTCGAAAACTGATTCAGTGCACACTACAAATGTGTTGCATTCAAAAATTGCTCTGCAAAGTCTTCAAGAAACTGACACAGTAAATGTGTGTAGCCCTGAGATAAAATTAAAAAATGTAAAGATGAAACATTCTACACCTGAAGAAAGTTGTGAAACAAGTGTTATTGAAGATAAAAGTAAGTTTTTGTTACAGGAATGTGTTACAATGTGTGACACATTAAAACAAACAGGGATAAAATTAGTTTCACAAAGTACAAATGTAAAGCCAAAAAATTCAGCAGTAAATCACATGGGCACACGAAAGTTTAAGTTTCCTAAAATAAAATCAAGCTGTTTTCCTGATTATGATAATAAAATGCAAAATATTGAACAAATTGTAAACAACACACTTTCTTTTAAAGGTGTAGTGAATCAAGATACCAATTCCAGTTGCACTGTGCCTGCTACCGATTGTGTATCCACAAAATCAGGGGTATCTCCAAATATTTTTATTGCAGATTCTGCTAGAAATATTCATGATGCACAACTTTGTGTATACAACAGCAGTGATGACAACATTTGTGAAACACCTTCAGAAAATGATAAAGTAAAAAATTGTTTTTCAGACCCTGTTTGTTATACCAGTGAAAACACCAAATGTGATAAAGTTCAGAAAGCTGTTGACATCAACTGTTCCGAAAATGTTAATGAAATTTGGGGAGTAACAACAATACTTGATGATGTTGCTCTTACAATAGGTGGTGAGTCAGAAAAGTGTACAAAAAAAGAACACAGACCAAAGGAAACCATTTTGAGACCTGATAATGTAAAAGTTGAAACATTAATTACTGAAGTTTTGACATTTAGTGAGTCCAGCCTGGATGCTGAAGAAGATATGTTGCCAATAGCTAAGTTACGAGAAATAAATCTGAGCAGAATTAGAAATATAAATAGACAGAGTAGGAATAACAAGAGGCAAGTGATAAAAAATAAGAAACACAGAATGAAGACCGTTGAAATAAACCATATTGAAATGAAATCTACAAAAAGACATCGAAACAAAACAAATTCTCCTTCACATGTTCACAGTACAGAATCTGGTAATTTTTTCCTGAAAGAAGATGAGGCAGAAACCCATCCAAAGGATGATGTAAGTCAGTCAAAAAGTTTCGAAAGTGAAGAAAATTTATCTATTACAGGAAATAGATTGCTGAGAGCAAGGCGTAACAATAGTTCAGATAAAAGTGTGCTCTCACAGTTTGAAAGACGGGAAAGCAGAGCAAGAAGCACACGCTGGAACTTATCTTATGAAGAGATGTATACGTCCTCTGATATTGCTAGTGAAGCAGACAGTCAAGATTTTGACTCAAACCAAAAGGAAAACAAGAGCATATTGCGAGGACATTATAGAAGAAGAAATAGAAGAATGAGACCCGCAAAGCAAAGAAATTTCTTTCTTCAAGATAAAAAAAGAAAGAAATCACTTAGACGTTTGGCGGTGCTACGAAACCAAAGGAAAAGGGAACTGAGATCAGAATCTAAAATATACCAAAGTAATGAAATTTCATTACCAAAATCTTCGGAACAATGTTATACAAAAAGTGTAACTGTTACTATGGCAAAAGATACCTGTAACTTAAAAAATTTTGATCCTGTCCCCTCAGTAAAAAATTGTACAGATGTTATTTTAGAATCAGCAACTGAAGAAGAAACACTTTCAGAAACAACAAAAACTGCTGTAATAAATAAAGTGTTCTGTAAAAAGCCTAAGAAGACCAATTTAGGTGAGACAAAAGTAAAGAGAAAAAATTTTCCTGTCATTCATACACGAGACAAAGGAAGTTTGCATGTTTTACCCGCAACATACTTAAAATCATCTTCAGAAAAACTTGAAATTGTAAATTGCAATGCATCATTTCTTAAAAGTCTCCCATTTTCTGAGGATGGTTGTAAAGTTAGCAGAATGGATTGCATTAATGTTGAAAACAGTAGTTTTAGTGAGCTTTGTAAAACAGACAATATTAGAGATTGTGATTCCATACATGAACCTAGGAACAGTACATACACAACTACTGAAGTTTGCAAGAAGCCTAGAACTTCATTCAAAAAGAAAGTGGGTACGTCTAAAAATTTGAAAAGAAAAAACTTGAGAACTACTCTTGTGAAAAAGGAAGAAGCTAAAAAAATTAAGATCATCACATCTCTGAAAAAGAAGAGGTTGAAACCAAAAGATTCTTTGGAAGGACACATTGTTCATTGTAGCAGTAAAATTCTTGAGCAGTTTGTTGCTAGTAATGTTGGTAAGGTTCAACTCGAAGAAGGATTTAGCCATGCAAATGCAAAAAATTGTGTGACGAATAGTGCAGGGACAAAGTCATGTACAACACCAGAGAATAAAATTGAAGGAGATGCAATTAGGGAGACATGTTTGATTTTAGATAAAATTTTAGAGGTGGCTGATACTACTGCTAAGGATGATACATTTTTGGAAGTAAAATTACCTTGTGCAATTTCAGAAGACACGATAACTGTTTCTGAACGAGACATTGAACGTTCAGATGAATTAGTTGCCATTTCTACAGATAAGACTGCTCTTTTAAAAGAAGTGCTTGCTATTTCTGAAGAAGAGGTTGCTCTCTCCAACGAAGAGGTTGCTCTCTCCAACGAAGAGGTTGCTCTCTCCAATGAAGAGGTTGCTCTCTCCAACGAAGA
>PNEQ01020166.1:0-58597 GCA_003012365.1 Medauroidea extradentata
TGAATGCTTTAGTTATAGGCCCAAACATTTTAGCAGCCGTCTGGGGCTGTGATCTAGTCCTCGGCTCAAATTATGGATAGCGACCACGAGTGACTAGACTCTTTACAGGGATATTCGGAGTAAAACGAAATAATATCCTTCATATATTTCTATTAGTGATACCTAAACTCGCTATTGCAAGTACCGTACATGCATTTTTGTACTATTTATACAATGTTAACCAGTCCAAGTAACACTATTCATATGGCATTTTGACGAACGTTTGTACAGAAACAGCTGATGCTCGGAGCGATGCTCATCTTGTGACGTCACCGGCCAAGCCGTCTATTGGTAATTCACTGACATGAATTGTACCTGCAATAGTTCAGCCTTTTCCCTGTCGTTTGGGTCAGCTTTCAAGAGACAGTTTGCAAAGTAAACGCTTTCCATTAAAAATTAAAACTAAATAGTAAATAAAACTTAAAAAATAATATCCAGTACCCTACCTCATATCTTGCTACTCAGCCTATTTTCCGAAGGCTATTTAGTAATCACTGAGAAAAAAGATTACAAAAAAAAAAAAACACAGCGTGGAACAAGGAAATTAAAATTAATAGTCAAATATTGTGGTAAAATATGGAGTTTGCACGAGAGTTGATGTTGAAGCATGGGTGGAAGGAAGGTATATTTAGTGTTAATTTTATTTTCTATTGACATTTGCTTGTGGCCATATTATTTGATGGTAATATATTAAAGATAGAAAGATGACAACTTCTACAAGAGGTTATTTTTACTCGGGCCTATTGAAATATTAAATTTGAATTTATTAGCCACCTCAATTACATAATACGTGTTAGAGTTAGGTAAACTTACAAGTAATCACAACTATAAATAAGCTTAAAACCTATTAACAAAATTATTTGCCTATATGAAATATATAATTCAAAAAATTGAATGTTATTGATTTGTTTAGATGATCTTTTGATGCAATTAACCGAGCTAAAATACTAACCCTAAATTTCTGTTTTTATATTCTCGTGTCGAGTGAGAGATTTTGGTCAGCTCTTTGCATCGTGGTCTTCAGCAGTAGTAAGGAGGGATGACAGGTGAGTATGGACCAGCGCCGAGATGAAAGGGCGGGGGAAACGGAAATCCCCGAGAAAATCCGCCGACCAGTGGCATCGTCCGGCATAATTACCACGTGCGAAAATCCGGGGACCTACCCCACCAGGTATCGAACCCGTATCGCCTTGGTGGGAGGCGAATGCTCTTACCATTTGGCTACTGCAGCACCTATCCTTGTGTTGAATTTCTTTGTGTGTTTTATGTGATTCAACATTACTTTGTTGCAATGGTGCATGTACGTGAAATGGTTTAGTTTGCCAAAGGTTACAAAATTATTTAAACAATTCCTATAAGTATCAGTGATTAAATTAAATTCTTCCTCCATTTTACAGAGATTAAAAGTTTGTCTTGCACTGCCAAAGTACTGAAAGTTTTTGTTCTCAAAGTTTTCTTGTCTTTAGATTTCTGTTTATTATATTTTTTGTATTTCCCAGGTAAAGGACTAGGTCGGAATGAAGATGGAATGACACAGGCTCTGAAGCCCAAACTGAAGTTTGACGTTTCTGGCGTGGGCTATGATTTAGGCGAGCAGTTTACCAACCACTGGTGGCAGAACGTGTACAACAATGCCGCAAACAACATCAAGATATGCAAGAAGAAGGTGTGTATGCAACATGTCCACTTGTATTAAGGTTACTTTGCATGAAACTGGTCCGGCTATGTCGCCCCACATTTTATTTAAAGTCTTCCTCCAAAGCTGTGCTCCTGTGTTTTCTACATGTCGGTCCTCCGTGACCAACATGTACTCATGTGTTGGAAGAATAGATAGAGGTCTCCTGACCTACTGTAGTTACTCGGATCTTCAGCTACATAACTTTTGCTTAGCTTGAAAAATTAACACTATTCTCAAAGGAATAGGGGTCATTTCACATCAAGTGATCCAAAATGTTGACACTTTTAAACCTTACTCTCGTCCAGTTTGTTCAAATTCAGCTCACATAATGTACCATCCAAGATAGTAAATCACATAATTTTTAGATTTTTTGGTAACATATTTTTTGAGTTACAGCCCTTTGAAATCTTAAAAAATTCCCAGTTTTTCTATTGTCATCTTATTACAAAATTAGTGTTACTTGGGCTAGAATTGTGATAGAAGGATGAACTATAAAAACATTTTTTAGTTAATTTTTCTGGCTTTCATATGATGTATAGTAACACAAATTTTGACAGTAATTTATGTCAAGGTCACCTGACTGAAAATTTGACCTTGAAAATTTTTAAAATATTCTCACAAACTTTCATATTTAAACATTGTACAAATTTTTACTATGGGATCTTAATGGATCACATATTTTACTATTTTTGAACTTAACCTTGCGCATGTTATCAACCCGTAGACTCAGTGGTGTTAGTCCTGAAATGAAATTTGAATTCTCAAAATTGATGTTCATCTAGGAGAAAGGCGCTGGTGGATATCACAGTGCACTCTGTTGATGTAATTGTGAACTAAATAATATCATTGGAGCAAACGAGATCACTATTTAAGCTCTAATATCAAACCAATGCTAAAATTTCAACTATTACTAAATGAAATTGTCTAGTTAGTAATCCTTCTATAGGCCTACTGCATTATAAGATTCTCAGAATTTACCCGTAATTGTCTTAAAACTGTAAAGAAATACAAATGTCAAATACCTGCTTTTTACACAAAACATTGAAAATTCTCAAAAAAAAATTCTTTTAAGAGAATATTAATTTAAATGTATAGAAAATAACATTAGCCTAAACTTTTCATTAAAAATTATTTACCAGTTATGAATGATTATTTTACACTGTGGAGCCTAAAATCACAGCGAACTATTTATCATCCAAATAGTTAACGTTCAACATTATTTTATAATTTTTGGGAAACCTTTCTATCTATGAGCTAAAAGTAAAATAAAAGTATAGATTTTCCTCTTTAAGACACTTTATTTATTATTGCCGTACTTCAACTTTTAATAAAAAAAAGTCAACTTACTGATTCACGTTTACGGTGAACCTAGCACTTATGAAATAAAATTTCTTTGAATTTGAATTAAATTTTAAGATATAAATGGACTTGACGTACTACTTTTGTAAAGAGTTTGATTTATTTTTGCGGAAGTTTTATTTCACCATGAAATTTTTAACACCGCTAGACCTATATTCACCATGGCCATTAAAGTACAGTCATTTGGGGTAACTTTGTATCGGTCTAGGCAACTTGTACCACCAGCCTAGTTTAATTTCAAATGAAGTAATTCAGAATTTAATAATACTGTCGTGTTCTAGAAGAATAAATTTCAAAATCTTTAATTTTTGATAGTGGTTGAATGCCAAAATGATATTATATAATAAGAAAATCCCTGGTACAATGTTACCCCAAAATAGTACAAAGTTACTCCAAATGACTGTAGTTATGGTGTATTTTGTGATGTTTAAATAAATTTATCTTATGCTCTGTCTTGATATTAAGGCCATATGAGTCTCGAGTCATTCATTTTTGGTCGTTCATTGTCATCTGTTCACTTGCAAGGTATTACTTAACTCAGTATCTTACCAGAAAAACACATATAACTTAATGTGTACATTTGTTTTAATTAAAATATAATATTTCAAAATTGTTTGTTGTTATAAGCATTATTTTGGCATGCTAAGACCTGTACTGTTCAGTCAGAAACTAACAATGCACAATATTGTGTGTGTGTGTGCATGTGCATGCATGTGTGTGTGCATGTGTGCATGCATGTGTGTGTGCATGTGTGCATGCATGTGTGTGTGCATGTGTGCATGCATGTGTAGGAGTGTGTGCACAGGTTCATGCGGGAGCACATGGGTGTGTGTGGGTGCATACATGTGAGCACATGCATGCACATCTGTGCATCTGTCTGTTTGAGTGTGTCTGTCTCTGTGTCTGTCTCTCTCTGTCTGCTGCATATGTGTGTGCGTGCATGTGCAATTTTCCAATTTTTGACTGGCTGCAACTGTAGTGACTGACCTCTCATAATGACTTACAATATATTTAAGGTGTTTCACATTGCCTTAAGACATGTCTAATTATTAGTTTTGTACGTGAGGATTCCATGTTAGTTAAATTGTAAAGTTTGTTTTTTGTGGTGTTGTGAATGTTAAATATCTTGTGTTGTTTTAACAGTTCTATACCCCAGTGTTGGTACATATAATGGGTTCCATGAGAATGTTTAAAAAATAAAAAGTGTAAGTTCTTAAAAAACAGATTGTATACATGTTTCACCATATTTAAAAGGATACAATTGTGTACACTCTGTTTAGAGTACACTTAACTGGAGATTTCAGGATGAGAACGAACTAGACAAGAAGTGAATGTCTTCTGATTTTATGTGCATATTTGTACATTACTACCGTAAAATGGGGTGAATAGGGACAAAATTTCAAATCAAAAGTTCCAGTACGCAGTTTTAAATTAGAGTTTTTCCTAAAGGTTGGCAGTTAATGATTTAACAAAGAGTTATTGTACTGAAATATAATTTAATTTACAATAAATTTCTAAGCTAGGAATCTGTTTCAAATTTTGTCCCTATTCACCCCAGCGTCCCTATTCACCCCATTTTACGGTACTGAACTGTCATCAGCATGCTAATGATATGGAAAAAAATTAATCTTAAATCATTTTTTGAAAGGTTTAATTGTTTTAAGTTTTAGACTTGTATTTTACAATCAAGAGTAAATCAGAACTTTATAAGTGTGCAATTTACTTTCGATTATAGGGTGGTATAAGTGTTGAGACAGAAGGAGAGTCTGTGGATATAACTACCAGTAAATGTATATCTTCAAAAAGAATGAAGAATAAGAAACTCACGTACGGAAACTTTTTACAGGTAAGATTCATTAGTTCTAACAGACAGTAAACCATGAAATCTTATGGTGAATGTAAGCAAAGCTTGCAAGGGGGAAATATACATATTGAATTACATCACAACATTGCTGTGCATGCAGTATGATCAGATTCAGGATTCCTCTTCAAGGGGGTAGTTCGTTACAATTCTAGACCTTCAGTAGCATGGGATAAGATGGCATTGTTTAGTGTCAGAATTTTAATACCTATGTGTAAATTGAATTAATCAAAATCAGAACACTAAATTATTAGGATAGTATTTTGTTTGAATTTTAAAGCATTTACAAGACTGTATGATGGCTTGTCATCTTAGAAATTATTGTGGTGCTAAGCTGTTATTGAGATGTGGATTTTAAATAAAAATACAAGAATCACACATGATATTCCCGTAAACCGTCAGTCAAATACATACTACGAAATCGGTACAGATACATGGCATGAAACTATGAAATCACCTACCTGGCAGCATAAAGAAAATAAACCTCAAAATTATCGAACATGCTGTATTTTCTTTCTTTCTTGGTAATAGTAGGCCTATCTATACTGTCAATGAATACCTCCAAACCTTCAATTTTAATAAGTGTGGAACATTAATGTTTTATTATTAATTTATACATAATACTGTAATGAGTAGCCTATTTGTAATTTTTGTAATTTTAACAAACATTTTATATTTTTAAATTTACTATGCACTTTCACTTTGGTGAGGCAAATAACTTGCGTATGGAGGTTCAGTATGGGCAAAAATAATACAGTAATATAAACTTGCTGTAGACAAATGTCCTGTCGCTGTCCCACTGGACCAGCTGGATACCTAGTATAGATATGCATTCAGCAAGGCCTAGATTTCATTCCTAGCCAGGTTATCCAGATTTTGCAATTTCGTGGTTTTCTGACTGTATTATAGGATACTACTTGGCTGGATCCTTACTATAAGCCATAGCAGGTTTCTTTTTCTCTTCCTGACTCTCTTAGCTATTGGTGTCTCTAATGATTTTGCAGTAAAAGATGTGTTAATGTTAACCCTAACTATGTTACCTCTCTCTCTACCTTGTGCTCTCATGCCACCCCTGGACTCTTCATGTAAGGTTTACTTCAACAGTATTATGTTCATATTAACATTTGTTTTCTCCGTCCAGGGGCCGGACCTTCGTCATTTCTATGTAAACATTTGTAAGTGCTCTGTACGAAAACCACAGGTATGATTAAATCACTTAATATATTAACAAGTTTAATTTGTGCATAAGGACTGCACCTGAACCCAGTAATAACCACACTTGTATTCCAGTGTTAAGGGTGCCGTATACCACACGCTTAAAATGTGTTGGTGTGTTTGTAAACAGGTTTTTTTTTAGCAAAACTGTTCCACATGCTCCCATTGTGCAGATGTACGAAAAGAAAATCACAGTTCGGACAAAGTTAGAGGGAATTGTTAAAACACCATGCTTATTACAAACACTGTTTCTGAGCCCTCCAATGTAGCAAAAAACTGCTTTTTCAAACTTCTGTTCCTCAAAATGTAATAACCGGGTTTATATGACACTCAAATTGAGAGGTGCACTGAACTTTGCTACAGACGTTCCACCAATAAAATTATATGGTCCCCACTTAGTGTCTCATAGTAAAATGGTACGGCAGGAATCTTGCACACTATTTCAGCACTTGGATCGTTGTAACGATGCAGTATTTGATGCGCAATTCAAGGTCTACCTCAATGCTCCTTCGCTGGTGCGCCTCTTGCGCGCAGGTAGACAGAGCCCTTAAATACGGGTGGCCCTGGCCCTAAACAAGGGCTAAGTGTATGTGTAAGTACATTATATGTAGGCAAGACTCACAATCAGCAGCATTCACTTGAGTGACGTTGCTTGGGGGCAGCCATGTGGTCATCGGCCACATGACCAAAGTAAGAGGTCTCGTGCTCGTGTTTCAATGAGCTGAAACTGCGGAACTCGCACTTATGGGTTTCCCTAACATTACCTTTGAAAACTCCCCACGTAGCACAGTGACATTACTTGCTCAAGGATGTTCAAGAGCAATGAAATTATAATTTTATATTTTTAAAATTGTGTTACTTCTGTAGACGATACTTGTGAGTACAGTTGGCTTTTACAAAACAATTTTAACTTGCATAGTTTTCTCATAATGGTACGTCAAAAGTCAAAATTCAAAATTTTCATGTTACGCTGCCGTGCAAATAGTGAAATCCAATAGACTTATGTAAATGAATTAATTTACTGTTAACTAACGTCCCTTGGACTACATTATAAAACATTTAGTAACCCACTACATAAAACTTTGAAGTTTAAAAAAACTCAAATGTATTGGGGAAAAAAAAGCTGCAAATTCGGTAGTTATATTTCACTATGAATTTTTTCAATATTTTGCTATACTGCCCACAACATGTTATTTTACTGTGAATTATTTCACATAAGTAAGTCAAATAAGTCAACTTAGTTTTCATTGTTTGCATGGTAGCATAACCTATAAATTTCGAATTTGACTCTTTGTTATGAGAGAACTATGCTGACTAAAGTTGTTTCGCAAGAGGAAACTGTACTCACAAATATCGTCTACGAAACTATAACACTGTTTCATAAAAATTTTATATTACCATTTTATTGCCACTCGAACACTCTTAAGGAATGGACTAGGGGTGGTGCAGCAGATTGAAAAGTTGTGCTTTTTAAACTATGTGAACAGTAAAAGGATAATTCAGCTGAAGTTTTGTGTGTGTTTGCTGACAGACTGCCACCCTGACAGATGGCGGTGAAGTGAGGAATATACCAGATGAAGATGAGCCAGTGGAAACTGCTTCGAGCCAGTCGCTGCCAGACGAGGAGTTGTTCCGAATATGTGGTGGTCGCACAGTACACAAGTACGTATGTTAGCTCAATGTCTGTCATCAGCAGGGATTGAAGCCATAGATGGGTTGATACCACTTTTTATAGTTACTCAATATCATCATATTCTTGTGATTATCTATTTAGAATTAGTACCATATTCAACTTTAATAAGTCTCTAAAATACTCAATGTTGCATATAATTAAAAATATAGTAAAGCAAACAGTCACCGTAACTTTTTGGTTTAATCTGTTTAGTCACAAAGTCTGCAGTTGTTTCTCTAGCCATAATTTTTCCACAGAACTGAAAAAGATTTCAGTGATATATTGGAGGCAACAGACCATTAAGAGGGCATGGTAGATAAATAAGAGCTGAATTCTTCAATTGAGATCCACACTTTTTGAAAGTTAGTATAGAAAATCTACAAACAGCAATCGGATAATCTTATTGTCCACTTTATGAGCAAACATTTATCCAGAATGAAGCATTTGTTAAGCGTCATCTCTTACACCGCAATTAAGTGTACAAAATTTCGTCAGAGATTGTTCTTCAGAAATAAGTTAACGGAGAAAAATTTTTGCAAATTGGTTTCGAGAAACCTACTATTCTAAGCTGATGCTTTTAGTGCTGAAAAATATATGTGACACACTTTCGAGTTTATTTTCTACTTTACTTGGTGAGAATGTTTTTGCTGCTTCACATTCCATTACTGCAAAATTACTGAGGCGTGGAGTTGGTACAGATGTTGGTTTTTAAGTTTCAGCGTGTGAAAAATGTGTTTTTTTACTTTAGTATATAAAATTAATTTTAGTGTTTTGCTGTTCATTAACTTCTATTTTGTTGGTACTTTTGGTTTTATCCCTGTTCACCTCATAATCTGAATGCTATATTACTGAACTTGAGGTGAGACCAGTTTGGCTAAACATCATAGAGTTGAATTGTTATAGCAGGTAGATAATTCAGGATAAAGTGAGCACTAAAAAGTTAACTTTTGAGAAATATCACTAGCCGTTACTGCAAATAATTCAACATTAACTCTAGTTGCCTTACTGCTTGTATGCTTGGCAGCGAAATTACGCAGTATATTTCCATATATTTTCTTATTTAAGTACAATACTAACTACAATATTGCAATAAAAGCAACCAAAATAGACATTATTATATTTTATATAATTAAATAAACTTTTTTTAACAAACTTTATAGATTGATACTGACTGCACAATTTATCTTACACGCACAACCATCAAGTGATGTGTCTAGAGAGGTTAGACTCTTCCCTTCGTTCGCCATTACGCGTGGAAAGATTTGAAATGGTTGAAAATAGAACTTTAGCAGGGCTTTTTTGAGTGCTCACTTAATCCTGAACGGCCTATACGTATACCTGATGACTGCAATGTGGGCTAAACAGAGAAATGAAATTGGGCTTGGAAACCTGTGTTGATGTGCTGAAATAAAACTGATAAAATCTTTTTCTGGAAGCTGAGATAAAAGTGAAAAATATTTTTTTTTGCACATTTCATTACAGCTAAAGTTTAACGAAAAATTTGCACTACAGCATCGTTAATTTATGTACTGTCTGTAAATAAAGAATTTATATTTTAAATGCAAATGTTTAAAACTAAAAACAGAAATTGACATGGTGCATTAACTTTTCTTTGGACTGTGTATACAGAGACAGGTTTTAGGGAATAATGCTAACTGCCCATTGGCTAGATATGAATTTACACCGACATGTCCACAACTATTTCACCAGCTCATTTGCTTCACAACTGCATTATTGAAAACCCTAAAAATAGTTCAGGTGATTAGTCATTATATAACAATTAAATAAAAATACTGTACATTTTTAATCTTACTTCAAAACAAAGTACAGTGAAACCCTTCAAATCCAAACTAATTGGGGCTGTAGCCTGTTCGGATTTCAATTAGTTAGGATTAGCAGAAAACTATCTAGAACATAATAACGAGCCCTCGTTACGATATAGCACTTACATGGAGCGAGACAGGCTGATTTTGGTGCACGAGCGAGGTAAGTGGCCTTAACTGGTGAGCAGGTGGTGGGAAGGCAGGCCATTTTTTAATTCTGGATGACAAGTACTGTATGTATGCAGACACACACATTTTTTAGGTATGTATGCTAACTGTACTTCTTTGTTATTTTTCAACTAACTATTTAAAATAAGGTTGGAATATTGAATATATACATACATACCTAATTGTTTTATGACTATTCGTGTGTGTATGTTAAAAAAGAACTGGTTCAGATTTCCTAGGATTTTGGATTTGAGGGCTTTGACTGTAGTACTATACTCTTTTTTTATTTTAAGATCCCGTATGCTTTGAAAATTAAGAAAACTCTGTTTTGAGAATTCTATTATCTGTTCTTTTACCAGATAGAATGGCAGCATGTCCAGACTGGACGTGCTGCTGTGCACCTCTCCAGGTAAAAATTTACTCACCTGGTGTTAAGAAGCTGCTGAACAATGTACAAAGCTTCAGCTGGTAGTTTGTTTGAAAACTGCTCATGGAAGTGATCTTTACATATGAATAGTGTTCATCAATTGTTTAGCTAAAATTTTATTTTAGGTCGGGGTAGGCTCGAACTCGACATACCTGATAATGTAAACTTTCTGCTGACTTATGAATATGTATAACAGAAATACTCTTTTTGAAATTGTGTTGCGAAGGCTCAAAAAAAATTTTTTTTGTATGAAATTTATTGCACAAAGGGCGAGGATGAATTTCAACAAAATGTTCACTTTTGAAATTTCAGTTTCCAGGAACTGGTATTTGTCTTATTTGTATATGTTGCACACACAGACGAAAATATGAAATGGTGACAAAATTGCAGGACTTATGAAAAATAGGTTGGTATTTACACTTAACTAATGGTCAGCTTCCCTAGGGCAAGGAAAGTCTCTGGGAGGGGACACGTTATGTTACCAGTGTTTCCCCCATACATAATATATTACTGGTATTCATAAGCATGCGTACCTATTGCTGATCTTCCATGAATACTCGAAGCATATTTTTTTATTTCCGTATTTAGACATGTAACCTATGACATTTTGAGTTAATAATAAGGGGTTTATAAGGTAAAGGAGACATAGTTTTTGATACAGGGACAAAGAACCATCTTAATGCTCCTCAGATGAAGACATTGAACCACTTTTATGCTCCCAATAAATATTTTTACTACAAATTCAGAGTGAAAATACGTGGACGCCAGGGAGCAAGATATGTGAGTAAATGTGGTATCTAATGTGGTAAAAATAAGTGGTTGTTTTGTTCTAATTTAGGCATAAACATTTTGATGGAGAATTTGTAGAAAGGAATTGGCATGTACAGATTTAACTTAAATGTTATGTCATATGATATGGACTTGCATATTGTAGACTTGGGTTGAGGCATGATATGTGTTTTGTTTCGTCCTTAGCACTTTGCCTTAAGGGGGTTAAAATGTGATAAAATCATAATTTTATATTTTTATGATATATTGTTAGTTTTGTATAGATGGTACCTGTGAGTACATTTTGCTCTTACGAAACAATTTTAGATCTCATAATTTTCTCATAATGGGGTGTCAAAGTCAAAATTTTCTAGTTACACTGCCATGCAAATAGTGAAAACCAATTCAGGGTGGCTACAAACTGTTGGGAATTGAATTCCCTGACTTTTCCCACCCAAATTAAAAATTTTCCCAGACCTAATAACTTTTTTAACCAAAATTGTTAGGCTTTTTAAAATAAATAATTTTTCTTTGTCCAATTCAATGCACTTTGCACATAGTACAAGTTTAATGTACTACTAATATAACATTTTTGTTGTTTTAAAACAATTCTTGCAATGGGGCAAGTTAAAAATCAAATAAGTATTATGAATACTGTATATGTCATTGCAGCAAACTGCGAGTCAAAGAAAACCAGACAATACATGCAGACAAACAGAAAAGTAAACAACCAAAGGCATCCTTTTGTTTATCTGCATGTAAAATCAGGTTTTGTGTGACAAACCATTAGCTGCAGTTATGTATGTCTAAAATACTTCTTTGATTTAATGATTTGTAATATTTGCATGAAAAATTCATGCCTCAGAAAACACTGATTTGCATAGTAAACTCACTAACATATGTGAAACCCTCTTAAGAAGTTTCCACTTAAGAAGTATTCCCCTGTAATAAGTATGAATTATTTTTGCAGTGTCTATGTATACAATTGTAATTTGACCTTTTTAATAAGTTTTCCCAGGTAAGAAGTTGAAATTTTTCAGTCCCTTCAGAAACTTCTTAACAGGGTTTTACTGTATTTTGTGTGCTCTGTTTTTGCAAGCTTATTAAGTACAGTAGAGCCCCGATTTAATGAAAGGATTTTTAGGGACCTCCAAAAAATAACCAAAAAAAATTGATTATTTATTGTAAGTTAAGTCCTTTAAAATACTAGCACCGATCGCAGTGGTGGAGCAGATTGGAGAGAGACGGAAATATTGATGGCTCGGAGGTGTTAGTCATCACTTCTCATGTGTTGATGCCGGGCGCAAGGACAGCCTAACTCACTATGCGCACGCTCACCAAGCTTTCCACTGAAAGTTTTTTCGCAGATTTTTTTTTCTTTTCACGGCTGTCTCTTATCTATTGGGGTAAATGCAGTTTATTATTTTGAGCAAATATATACTTTTTTAAAATTACGTTAAAATCTGACGAAACATGCCCGAGGGTTAAACTTTTTTTTTGGGGGGGGGGGGGTTGTGAAGTTGGATTTAACGGAATATTGATTTAGAGTAAACATTTTCGGGTCCCATGGCATTTCGTTAAATCGGGGTTCTACTGTGTGCCTATAATCAAATAAAAATTAGAACTGAAATTTACAACTCTGATGGTAAGAAATTTACAGTAATACCTGACTTATGGCTTCTCAAATTCGACATATTAAATGTACTAACTTCATGTAAGCCTACTACAAGAAAAAAATATTTGTGAAAAAAATTCTTATCTCAGGAAACACAGATTCAGTAGTTTACTCAATATAAACATATTTTGCGTACTCTAATCCTGCATGTTGAACTAAAATAATTAAACCAAAATTACAACAGACAGTTGCAACTTAAGTATTTCATTTTAATTGATGTCAAAAATCAAGAGAAATACCAAGTGTACAGTTTGTTTCATTGGGAAATTAATTTACAATTTCATGTAGCACACAACTATATTGAGTGTGGTGAAAATTCTTATCCCATAATAAACATATCTCATGATTACATACTACCTACAATCAAAAAGCACAATACCGTACAAGATTACATAAAAATAATTCCTTGAAAAATTTAATTTTATGAGTATTGTAGAGGTATTCACTGAGAGATCCTATGAAGTGTGCTTGTGGCTGTGTCCGTGTAAAGCAATACTTTGATCTGTTTCGTGTAACTCTAAAACTTCTTAGCTCATCCCCACCTCCAAAGGGGTTCCTCTTCCATCACCAGTCATGTTAAGTTCTTCCCCCTTGACACCTCACTCATCTCATTCACAAGCAAGCACACACGTCGCTCTAAAAATATAATCCCGCCCAATCTTTCTACCATCCCTTCTTTTCAATAGGCGACTGTGTGTTAGAAATCAAAGTTGATGAAAACAAGAAAGAAAACAGCACGGCAGGATGCAAGTTTGCTTTTTCATGTTACAAAAGTTTGTGGTTTGTTTCACTTAAAAAGCCAGTAGCTGTTTTTCACACATCCAAACTGTGTAGTGAGTGTAGTACACGTAAAAAGAAAAGCCTACATGCTATCATCAGCCTTCCGCACCAGCAGGAAGCATTGCGCAGTAAACAACTGTGAATAGATTACGGATAAAAGTGGCTTATGTGACGTAGATGGCCCAGCTATTTGTGGCTTTCTTCCCCGAGATGGTAACATGATGTCTGGTGAAAGGCACGAGATGCATCTTCACGCTAGCCAGTCGGCGCTACTCCATTCATGTGGGCCTCATTTTAACTATTGCTTTTCGATTTCTGGAAAAGGAGATGGGGCGGGGAAGTTTCCCTGACTATTCCCGGTTTTCCCGCCCTGTCGCCACCCTGCAATTGACCTACTTAAACAAAATAATTCACTGTGAACTTATATCCCATGAGTTATGCAATAAAACATTAAAACACCCACAACATAATATTTTGAATTTAAAAAAATTGTGAAATGGCAAAAAAAAAAGTGCAAATTCAGCAGTTTTTTAAAAATACAAAAACAGTTTGCATGATTTTTTAAAATGTTTTAATACGTAGTGTAGCGGGGCAGTACTTCCGCCGTACTACCGGACCATCCTGGTCACGGCACCAAAATGTGACGGGGCTGTCTGAAATATACTTACATTGTCGTCAACATAATTATCTTCCACGTGGCCAGTCGTGATTGTATAATGGTTAACTTAAAAAAAATCGCTGTAAACTACTCAAATAACTTAAAGTTTATTGGCTTGACTGCTTTTATTAAACACTTTAAAAATTCAACTTTACAAACTGTAACAATTTAGACTGCAATCATCTCAAATCATAGTCAAAACCTGACAGTGCCGGGAGAGAACAGCTCAACATAAAAAAAAACTTATAAATTCAAACTTAATTGTTAAAAAAAACCAAAAAGCACGCCACATCTCAATAGTACGTCCTCGCGAACGCGAGGCCTCTACTCAGTGACTAGTATACATGGCTGCTCCGCCACCTCGCTCCCACACAGCCCGCACAACCATCTTCGTCAGCGTCCAAAAACCAAGTCAATATGGCCGACCCACCAAAGCTTGCTCTCTCCCTGCAGCGCCTCTAGCGGCCACCCAGCGCACCAAGGTAAAATGTAACGGAAAATTAATATTAAATTAAATATAATAACAAACTATAAACTTTTATACTTTTAAACAACTTGAAAAGTGAAAATATTCTTCTGAAAACCATAATTACATAATAATTTACAACATAAATTTAAATAAATTTGAATCACGTGTCCTTTCATTGGCCCTAGCCAGCCCGCGTAAACATATTACCGTCTCTCTCGCACACTCAACGAGCGGCGGCGCACGTGTACTTCGTGAAAAGTAAAAGTATTAGAAAAACTGTTAAAAATCTAAATATAGCGATTCCAGGAACTGGGCAGGCACACCTGTGCCATCCAACTATACTTGCCAACAATACACCCAGCCCTGAGTTACAATACAATAACAGTTAAGCTGCAAATGATATTATTAAATTTAAATTTAACAATTTCAAAACTGATACAGATAAAAAGCCAAACAACTGTCAACAATACCTGAAAGCAAATTCAATGTCAAACAGAAGGAAATAATAAATTAAACAAGACATGAAACAATTACGGCCTAAGTGGTGGGTGGACCGCCTCACAGTAGCCCATAGTATGTTATTTCATTGTGAATTATTTCACGCTCGTAAATCAATTGGTTTTCACTATTTGCATGGCAGAACATGCAAATTTTGACTTTTCGCACCATTATGCGAAAACTACGTCAACTAAAATTGTTTCGTAAGAGGAAACTGCACTCACAAGTATCATCTACAAAGCTAACACTATTTAATATAAATATAAAATTATGACTTTATCGCACTTGAACACCCTTACACACACAAAATTTGTACTCCTGCTCTCAGGCAGCCACCTTAAAGGTAAACCACAAGTTAATATGTATTTTAAATGAGCAAGTTATTGCCAATGGAGGAAGGGGGATGAGTCCAAACTAACATTTTGTATCCTATTCACATGACTAAACATTTAACAAGTAGTTGGACATTTGTTTTTTATTTAAGTAAACTTGATATTGTCACAACCCTGTGATCAAGCTGTATATGTGATGGAGTGTGTGTGTGTGTGGAGGAAGGTTGTCGTCACGGAGTGTCTGCATGTGTTTGCAGGGCAGCGAGGCATGGCATGAAGCTGAATGGTAAGCTTGCTAGAGTTGAGGCTCAGGAACAGGAGCTGTTGGAGCGTTTGAGGCTGAAGACAACAGATCGTCTGCGAGATGAAGAACCAAGTGTTTGTGATGTTGTAGAAGATGCACCAGTCGTTCCACAAAAAAAGAAAAAGAGGAAGAAAAATGTTGTGGATGATGTGGAGTCATCCTTGTGTTCAGACACTGGGGTAATAGATGATCTTGAAATTCATGTGAACGACATGAGTAGATGTAAGTCCGATCGTAACAGGCATAAAAAGAGAAAGTCAAGTAAACAAGATGAACATAATGTAAGTGTTGTGATTGAAGAGACAGGAAAAACAAGAGAGACAGAAAAGGTAGAGTGTTCTGGTACAGTGGATACAGAATCTGCATCACGGAGACACAAAAAGAAACGTAGTAAGAAAGACTGCAGTTAACAAAAGAAAATTTTTAGGAATAGTAAATAAATAATTATTCTGACAATGGTTAATTTAACCTTGATCCTTACAATGAAATGTAAAATACAGTGAAGAGTGAACTGTGTGTTCCTATACCATAGCTGTAGCTCTCACAGAGTTTTGGTTTTTAACTCAGGCTAATTAAAATGTGACCATAATGAAATTTTTCAAAGTCCTGTGATAATTTTCTTGGGGATATCCCATTGCCTTCATCCTTTCATTCCTCTATTGCAATTGACTTAAAATCCTTGCTTATCAGTGCTGACAAAAATCTCTTCACTTCGTCTATAAATGAACAGAAGCCCTTGTTTGTATTAATTTTCTTGGTAATATGTTGCACATGTAGAGCCATTAATTTTGGTGAAAATAATTATGCACCAACTTGTTTCAGTGCCTTATTTGCACATCTGAAACTTTTCTTCGTAGTTATTGGCAGTGTGTCTTTGTACGCAAGGCGTTCCTTATTTTAATATACCAATGAGAATAAGGTAACAGTGGTACCACACACCTGTGACTTACTGGTAGAATCCCAAGACGATGAGTTACAAACATCTAGCAATCACTGGCAATGAAGCAGAGCTACAGATGTGTGCAAAAGACACTGAAACAAGTTGGTGGAAGATTCTTTTCACCAAAATTAATGGCTCTATATATGCAACATCAGTCGTTCTATACATACGTACATAGTATTTAGCATGCACTGCACACTAGGGTTGCAGTCACGCTTACAAAGAGAGAGACATCTAAAGGACATACGTACAGTATAAAATTTTGCCTTTTCCAGTCTAGTAAAATGTGTGTGTGTGTTTGGTTTATACTTTTTAAAGTAATACGTTTCTTAAGAGGAGCATATACCGGTTTCAAATTCCCTCATTCTACGTGTGGGAACAATAGAGCAACAAGACCCAGAGTACCACCCTCGACAAGAAGCATATTGCCTCTATTCACATTTAGGATTGTGTTATATACATATTTTTTTGCATTCAATGGTTTATATGTGAAAAAAAAAGACACTTCAAACTATGTACAGTATGCCCCTGTCGTTTTAAAAATACCGTCCACTTATTAAAACATAATTACCAGCTCCTCAAAAGTTGTAAAAATGACCCTCTGACATTGCTGTAGCTGGAAAAATACTGACTGTAACCGTTAAAAAAATTATAGAAACCTGTATTGTACTTAAAACACGTTCTTTCCACAAATAAAATAATAGCCAAGATTATCAAACTCGGTACTCTTGGTGACCTGGTAAACGTGTGTAATAGCTCAATTACTTGTTCCGTATCTCTAAAACAAGAATTTCTTGTTGAAGACAAAAAGTTGGGTAGCTTCTCACACTCTGTAGACCATTTTTTTCTTTTAAGAATGTTGCATCTTTATGTTTACATAATTATTTTTTAATAATTCAGCAGCATATTTTAGTACTACAAATGTGTGATACACGTACATACTCAAGCATGAATAATGAATATCATGTTTATAGCCCACTAGTGTGTGTGAAAAGCTTCCTTTTTTACATTTAGTTTGGTGTCTTTTTACATTGAAATATTGTTGGAAAAATGCACTACGATGGGATGAGAGTTTCATTGCAAATATTGCTTTCCAGGGTTCCCACAAATCTGGAAAGTCAGGGAAAATTAAATTGGTCAGGGAAAGTCGGTGAATATGTCCTGGGTATGACATTAATCATGGACTTGCACCATATTTTGATTAGATCTTGAAGGAACATTTAAGTGAATGCAAAGATGATGTATGCTTTGACGAATCAGTAAATAAAATTGTTCAGAGAGAAATGGACTCGTTCGTAAGGTATTTTGATGTCAACTGAAACAAGGTTTGCACATAGTACTTTAATATTGTTACAAGTTGCGGGCTAGGTACGTTTGGGGATGGAGGTCTTTGATAAAATAAAGAAACTAAAGCTAACCTAGTTTATTTACAACTGTATATACAAAAAAATCTACGTCTATAAAGATGTACCATATTAAATGTCAAACGGAACAAATAACTACTATTTACGTAAAGGATAAAAAAAATACATCTACACAAGTTCTCTGAATATGGAAAGGTTACTAGTCACTCACAATGGTGGACCCAATGAAATAATACCGAAGAATCTTTCTGGCCTAGAAACCCCTTCTTCCTACTACTTGCTGCTGTCCCACCACTCGCTGGACACCCTCGAACAGTCGTCGCAATCCAATACTTGTCACTATCACTTGAGATCGCACCAGGTACCTACCAGCCAAAACTCTCCCGCTCCTGCTGCAGCTCCCCCTTATATACCCACCCCTACTTCTCGAATTATCTCGGCAGGTCTCTGTTCTCCAACCTCCTGGAAAGGTGTCGCTTCAAAGTCAAGCATCACCCCGAGAGATAAAGAGGGAACAGGATCATTCCAGATCACGATATTTTCCATCGGTTACCCGATACTGGGTGCAGGTGTTATCATGGAGTCCATGCAGCACCCGAGGAGGTCTTTTAGGGCTGCCGCCACTGTATTGTATTTCGCCGCCCTACCCGACAGCCACGGCACGGAGGAGTGGGTGGGAAGAGGGGTGTCCTAGCTCCGCCACCACAGTATCGTACTACACCGCCCAGCCAGACAGTCGCGGCTCGCAACAATATTGTTTTCCTAGGACATGCCTCAGCAGAAAACATTCTACACAGTTTTACATCTGACATTCAACCTATGTCACTAAACTATATCTTGGGTATTTGAATGGATGGACCCAATGTAAACTTGAGTTTCATTAAGAAACTTGATGAGAAGATGACAGAAGAATCAGGTCCAGATGGCAAGATTCTTGTGAACACTGGTGTTTGTGGTCTCCACGTTATAATTGGCGCAATAAAAACAGGGCTGAATGCTGTTGGTTGAGATGTTCAAACTTTTATTCTTGAAATCTATTTCATCTGTAATGAATCACCTGCCAGGCAAGCAGATTTTACTTATATTCCTGGAAGAAAAGAATTTCCTCGAAAGTATTGAACTACTAGGAGAGGGGGGGGGGAGAGAGAGAGTGTGTGTGCATGTGTCATATATATATATATATATATATATATATATATATATATATATATATATATATATATATATATATATATATATATATATATATATATATATATATATATATATATATATATATATATATATATATATATATAGATATAGAGCAACAAGGTAAAAATTAAAGAAAATTGACATGTAAATTAAAAACGAATAATTTGCTACAAATATTGTACGTGTGCATTCTGTCACTTAACACAAAATATCCAACGCAAGAAATATTAACATCTAAGTTGTAACATATTATAGTGTATTCAGTTTGCAAAAATAAATTTTTTTAAAATTTCATTTAGATATTAGTAAGAAGTTTTTAATTAAGAAATATGAATACCGTATATAGTAATATCTTATAGACGTACGAAATGAATCTAGTATCACTAAACAAAAATTCGTTGTATTTTCATTATATGCATTTTAAATATTTAATAATAATAGCACTATCTATTGTCAACATTTTAAACTGCTCTAATTTTACAGATGTTGAACTAAAGGTATTAGTTGAAATTTCTTAATTTTGCAGATGTCCCTCATTTTGCTGTTTCACGTGTTTTATTATAACTCTTGTGGTGAGTGTCAACGTATATGCAGTAGATTCAGTAATATGCTGTTTATAATGTCAGGGAAAAAAGCAGACAAATAGAACACATAATTCCCAAACATGACATCTGTATCCAAAAACACAATCCTGCATCGTTTAATACTTTCAACTGCCAAAATTTTGATAAACTGGCAGCAAAAATTATCTACACAATCAATACTTTCATACATTTCTTTTATTGGCTGAAACATACTTTTATTTTGCCCAGTTTGCACAAAAACGAAAATCTTAAATACAAACACAAGCATACAAATAGCAAAGTAGCTTTGTTGATGCAGTCTTTGCCCTCCATTTTGTTGTCTGCAGCGCTGCACTATGGAGGAGGCGACACTGCAAATATGGTAGCTAATAAAGCATACTGTTATTACAGTCTAACAATTGTTGATGATTAATATGTGAATGTTTTTATTTTTTTTTGCTGCGGAGCAGGAGGAAGGAGAGAAGGCAAAAAATAGATAATTAGCTGAAAAGTGCTCAGTGTCCGCAACCAGTTCTTCGTCACTTCATGTTTAGGGATATTCTGTTGACCATTGAAGGTGTAAACTACCCTCATTTTAGGAAACCTCTTTTGAAGTTCATTATAACGTCTGTAGAACTCAAAAGTTTCAAGGTTCTCGAAAATCACATTGCTAAATCTGTTTTTTGTAAAATCTTGGTACATTAAATAGGGCCTTCCTGGTCATTGTTCCCGAAAATCTTTTCCCTAAATCAATGTTTTGTTAAATACAAGTTCAAAAAACCAGGTTCTACTGTGACTTAACTTTTCAAAGCCTTTGATAATTTTCCAGGTGGTTAAGGGGTGGTGAAAAAAAAAAAAAAAGTAATAAATACAAGTTTTATTAACAAAATATCTCTATCATGTAAAAAAATCAACAATTTTTATCTTACAAAACACCTCTGTGAGCAAATCTTGTGTTGACACTTTAAATTTAAAATTAAATAGAAATAACCCTACACAGGATACCAAGGATGGACATGCCAAAAATTTACATGCTGAAGGAAAGGTATGAAAAAATATTTGACTAATCTAAGTGCAAGAATTTCCCATTGTAAAAGTTGTGTGTCTAAATCAGAAAATAAAATAGTCAGCTGAAACTGTATCTGACAACTGTAGTACTGTGTGTCTTATTGCATAAACAGAACCATCAACACGGTAAACTTTGGCATGTTCGAACCTTTCAAGTGAACAATTCGAGCAGTCAGTAACTTACATAATGTACATGAATTTTCATCACCGCTACATACACATATTTACAAATATACATCTGCAGAAGTAATGGCTATAATAGACATTAAATGCACATGCGGTTTTGTATTAATATCTCTGAAACAAAGTAACTTTCTCATTAATAAAGTAAGTGTACAGACTAGTGAGATAATATCACCTTAACCTGAAAAATAAGCAATATTGTGTACAATGTTATAGTTCTGAACCAAAAGATCAAAGGTAGAAACCATTTCAATAAGATGATTTTAAAAATGGGAAACAGTATAAAAACTCTTGGGCTGCATTTCCGTAATTTTCACCCACAGCACGGACGTAGGAGACTTGCTGACTAGAATAGTTTCTTACTGAACACGTTCAGGTCTACACATCATCACAATTCCTATAAATGACAGCTTCCAGAAAGTGTGGAGTAGTGTAAGTCATATGACAGATTTACAAGACAAAATCGGAAGACGTTTATTCTTAAAAATAATTTTCATCTAATGACTGGCTGCAAGAAGCTGAGAAATTTAACCATCAGTACTTGAGATCTTAAACACAGGTGAGAATAAGTGAGTAAGGAGCAACAGGGGAACACAAGAGCAGAGCAAACGGAAGTACCCTGAGAAAACCAGCCAACCAATGACATTTAATAAATAAACTTTACTGCGAGGGGACCAACCAAAATGAGGAACACATTAAATCCCATAATTTTTTAGTACAAAGCATGTGTCATCTGAAGAAACTGTCTATAGAAATTATGTTATGATAAAAAGTTATGTGCAATGGGAAACAGCAATGGCAGTAGCTCAACCACGAGACCGAGGCAAGTACGATGGTGACGGCAGAACAATGAACTAAAACCCATACTTTCAAGACGTTTCACAACACTTCATAAATTTTTTGTTTCTGTACTGCAATTTTACAGTTGAACATTTACAATACTTTAACCAGGCATAAAGTGAATTAGTTAAGAAAAACATTGTACTTACACAGCACATTTTCCACTAAGTGTCGCAAGAAATTTTGCTAGGACGTGTATGAATAGTAATAAACATAACGTACAAATTTTAAATTTAACCAAAATGTAAGGCCATAATCCCGTTCTTTCTCAATTTTTACGCCAAAAAAATATGTATATAAGTTTTGTGTAATTAATATAAATTTCCCAAGGGGAGAACCCCCAGGCCCCCCCACGTTAAGAATGCGCTCGGTGTTCATTATATTATTCTCAGGTTAAACCTCCCTCTTACACAAATCCTGGGTACGCCACTGTTAACGCCACCAGGCAAAGGCTGATAAAGTTCATATGAACAAACTTCCACATATTTCCAAAACTGCAACACCTATGGAATATTTGTAAATAAAAAGGCTCAGGGATGAGGAGAGGAAAAGAGGGGGAGGGGCAGCACTGTCCTATCACCCATTCTTGTAACCTCAATTTCCGCACCTACCTTAAGCAAAACATTCACACAGGAACATCCAGCCTAACTTTGGCAAATAAGTTACAGAATCTGTATCTGCTGAAGTTAAACAGTATTACTTTGGCGTGGTCGTAGAACAAGTTTGTCTGGTTTTGACATTTCCCTTCTGAGAGATATGCTTGGCAGCTCCAATGTGTTGATTTTTAAAACCATCTTGGCTTCCTGGAAAAACAGGATGTCTGCAATCCTGTATATAGATACCCTTCTCAGAAGAAAACTGTAAAAATAAGGTAAACCATTATAAAAAAAAAAGTGCCTTGCTTCTATCACTTGACAGTACGCAATCTGCTGCAATAAAAGAGGACTATCCTCACGCTGCAGACTAATCTTATACAGAGCTACCTAATTTTGTCCTAATACTTACAGACCAGAATTTTGAATAGTGAATTAGTAATTATAAGGACACCTATAACACAATAGACATGAAATTTGTGAAAATCATGAGAGCAGAAACCAAAATGAAGTGGTACGAGATGAAGCACATGTGTGGATGCTGGAGTACAAGAGATTACCATGAAAGATACTGAGGCCAAATTACAGGTTCAAAAATGGATGAATTAAAAAAAAAAAAAGGCAAGTGAGATAAATACAAGAATCCTACTCACTGTATACCGAGCCCCTATTGATTTTTACAGGTAGGCCTATAGTTTATTAATGAAAAATTGTTCTATAGACGTTAGAAGTATAAGTACGCAAAGACAATTGTAGTTTTCTAACTTCAAAATTTTGCATTTTTTTGTTAGGTTCGGTTATCCTACCATAAAGTTTCCATTTTCCGTTAGGTTAGGCTATCTAAATTTAAAGCTTAACCTAAAGAGTGATAGAAAACTTAATAGTAAAAAAATAACCTAAAGTAATTAACTTACCTAAAGTAACTCAAACTAATAAAAAAAAAAAAAAACTAAAATTTTGAAGTTAGTAAGCTACAATTTTTTCTTTAAGAACGACTACCGTACTTCTAATTTCTATACAAACATTTTTCATAAGTAAACCATACCTCTAAAAAACAATAGTTTGGCTGGTACACAATGATTACCTAGTTATTCTTACAGTGTTCTCCCCAGGTCAGTTTTGCTGGGCGCCCCACCCGGCTAGTTTTCTCTACCACCCGGCTAAGAAACAGACATTCCCATCAACACCATCAAGCTTATGCCACGATCAACCCAGCTGGTTTCATAAACCACCCAGCTCTAAATTTTTGCTAGGGAGAACACTGCTTAATATGTATTTACCTCACGGGATTGAGGAATAAGAAGGAGGGGTAAAGATTGTGATAAAGTGTGAGTGAAGAATAGTGAAGATACACAGCAAGAAACGGAATTTTTCACGGGACTAACCTGGCTACAACAGTCATGGTTCGGCGTACATGTATATCGGCGAGAAAAGTACGAATAGAGTAGACCCTGTAACTGTGTATCTGACTGCTAGGGCAGTAAATATTTAAATTAAACCTACTTATATCCACTTTTAAAATATCATGTAATTTTGGTTTTAGAACATTTAAAAATAGTTTAGCACATAAAAGAATTGACTTCTTATCAAACTCTTAAAGGCCAATTTAAAACAAATTACCTCTACAAATTAATTATTTAAACACAAATGCACACCATAAATCACCAGCAACTACAGGTATAGTTGGTACACAAATTACTTCATAAGTAGGTAATGGCATGGATTTTCTCATGAGCCATCTGTCTTCCACACACAACTTCAATAAATGCTTAAAACTTATAATGAAATGGTATCTTTATACTGTGTAGAAATCAAGTAAATTTTTAAGTAAGACATAACTTAATTTTTTATTGTATGGACAATTAATTCTGGTAGCAAAATCATAACGGACATCAAAATACATTCAGTCTACTACCAAGAAAATTTAGTGGAAGGCCTACTTCTTCTTGGATAGAGTCCTTTGCTTCTCTGCAAACTCGACAATCTTAGCCTCGACGCTGAGGCCTTTCCTGCGCCGCACCGCCTCCATGTACTTACGTGCACGGTTGCCGCTGTCCGCCTTCTCACCGTAGTGCAGGTACTCCTCCTCCGTGGTGGGGGCCCAGAAGGGGTCCAAGTCCAGCACCTCCCAGTGGCTGAACACCAGTTGCGGGCTGGCCAGCCCTGATGTCTGCTTCAGCATCTCCGGAGCAAAAGAGAAGCTCTCAACGACCGGCAGCACCGCTGTCACGCTGAAGCTAGCAGAGCCCTCCAGTGCGTCCCCGTGTAGCACCCTGCCATGGCGCCGCCCTAACACGGCGTACATACGGCCCAGCGCCTCTGAGTTCACCTGCACGTGACAGCTGTACATGGCCATCATGAGGCGCTGCGGCTGCGCCTGGAATGCCCGCCGGCATGCCTCCTTCACAGCTGACATGATCTGGCCTGACAGTGGCCCATACGGCTGCTGTGCCTCGTCCACACCCTGCTCCAGCAGCGTCCAACCCTCTACCACAAAGCAAACACCCATCATGGGCTCTTCACACAGTGGCCCCGCAAGTGTTGCCAGCTGGAAGCCATTCACAAAATTGCTGTCGTACTGAAATAGTGCACTTTCAACCGATCGCGCCGGTTCCCACATGGGCGGCCGATCGTAACTCACAACTCTGTTCAGTAAAATGTTTGACCCGCATCGCCTCGGACCCACGCTCCACATCTGGTTGAGTGCACCTTCCCATTCTGCACCAGCCTCCTTGAAAGCAGCGGTCAACTCAGACTTCAATTCATCGATGGCTTGTAATGTCCTGTCGGTCAAGTTCATGCTTTCTTTAGATGACTCTGGATCCCTTTCGGACTTCCCCAGTTCACCTAGCTCATGGGCTTGTACCGACTTTGTTCTACAATACTTGTCTATTACTTTGAGCAGGGAGCTATTTTTCTCCAAGATTGTTGTGACCACCGTCGGTAAAGGAGTAGCACGAATCCTGATGACAGACTGCCTGTTGGAAGTCCACACACTGACCACTCCATTCTCCGATACACCATCATCATCTTCGTTATTACAGTCGGTCTTCTTTGATGATGCTTGATCCTGAATAGCTTCATTGACCATATCGACAGTTGGAGGAGCCACTACGGTCTCCCTGAATGGTACGATGGGTTCAGACACATTGATTTCAACCTTGGCATACCTCTCGCGCAAGTCATCCAGGCACCTCTGCAAATGCATCTCACCAGCGGTGATGAGAACAAGCTCACCAGTCTCCTGAAGAACAACTTGCACACAAGCATCGGCCTGGTTCAGCAGCCGCAGGCCCATCTTCAGGGCTGACATATCTGCAGGGTGTACCGGCTCGACAGATACACGTAGTATAGGTACTGCCATCAGCATGAGCTCGGTGAACGGTGGGCACGCAACAGTGGACGACAATGTCGCAGTCTTAAGTACATGTTCTTCCAGCCCACCAATACCAACAATGTTACCAGCAGGAACCTCCTCCAATAGTTCCATCTCTCTCCCCATCAACAAGTACAAGTGAGAAATTTCAGTTCTAGTAATGTAATGACCAGCACTTAGGTCTTTCAATGTTGCATTAGTGTCTATTTCAATACCAGATTTAAGACGTTCCAGAGCTATGTGAGGATTGTGCTTTGGACCCAACACGTACACCTTTTGACCTTTCCTCACAGTGCCACTGAATACACGTGCAAAAGCAACAAAAACATTGTCGTTTTCATCTGCTATACTCTTTTCTGCCCAGTCTTTGTCATTTCCACACTCATTTTCTTTTGAAGCAAATCCATTTGTCAATGGCGTTGGTACACCCGACTCAAGCAGAGATTTTTCTTGTTCAAGTTTCTCTGCGTGTCTCCGTCTTGCCTCCTCCCTTCGTTCTTTTATCACAGCTGCAGTCAGTGGCTGAGGTCTGTTTTCTGGTAAATTCCTACGTTCCACAGGAATCATCTTGGAAATGAACACAATGAGAGGCGTCGCTTCTGAACTGCAGCACTCTACAAATGCTGACCTTAGTTCTTGAGACTCGCTCGGTAGACTGTCGAATCTCAAACTTGCAGAGCACATGAGTTTCTCTGCTCTTTCCTTTGTCACCTGGTTTGGCGACGGCAGCTGTGAGCAGACCATGTCCAACACATTTTTGGCAAGCGGCAACCATTGCGAACACACGGCCTGCAGCTGAACTTTGCCGTCTGTGTGTCTCAGATCACGTGCTGATAGTTTTATATTTAAACTAGACACAATCTTGTCTAATTTATCCCTATCTTTTCTCACAACAATTGCTTCATAAACAGCCCACAAATTTTCTAAAACAAACTGAACAAACAGTGGTTTTTTAGCTTTTGCAGTTGCACCTTTCATAATTCTTTTGGTCTTACCTTGTAAGTAAAAGTCCCCCCACAACGTCTTTTTTAAAGCTGTTTCACTTACACCTAACTTAACAGCAAACAACTTTGCAAAATCTTCTACTCTAAATCCCCAACCATCAATTGCACTTGCAAATATTACGTTACCATGTTCTGGTGCAAAGTAAAGGTTAGAATCGTCTTCATCTTCTAAGCCTACGCTCCAGTCATACATATGATCCTCACCATTTTTTTCTGGGCCTGATGTTTTGGTTGTAGTGACTTCTGACCGCCCCAGTACTTCAGTCATGAACAGTTCACCCATTACAGCATTGATTTGCTCCAAAACCTGAGCAAGGTAGATGTAAGCATCGAGAGGGGTGAGTTTCATTTCAAGTATCAACCGGTCAATCTTGTTCAGAACCAAAACTGGGCGTATGTTTTCTAGCCATGCTTGTCTGAGCGCTACTTTGGTTTGTGGGCAAACACCTTCGACTACATCCACGACGACGATTGCGCCATCACAAAGTCTTACAGCAGTAGACACCTCGGAGGAAAAGTCAACATGCCCAGGTGAATCAATCATGTTAATTAAATAATCGTTTTCTTCACGACTGTGCATCAATGCAATTGAACTACTCTTCATAGTGATTCCCCGTTCCTGTTCATCCTTCCTGCTATCCATATAACGCAGTTTACCTGCCATTCTTGGCGATATAACACCATTTGAGGCTACTAATGAGTCCGCCAGTGTCGTCTTTCCATGATCTACGTGGGCTAGAATACATATGTTACGTATTTGACTTGCATTTTTCTGCAGCTCATAAAACTTCTCCGAATTAAAATAGCGCATTTTTATTTATACTATACGTTGTTGATTATACATACAGTATCAAGATGTTCTCCTCTACTCTCTACTGTTAAAATAACGCCTAGGTTATGAATGGTACACAAACTTCAACTTGCACACGTGACAGCTGAATTTCACTTCACAAAAACAGCAAACATTTTTATACTTAACAGGACTGTACAGTCAGTAATATATACATTACGTACGACTAACGCAGATGGTTGTTTCCAACTACCGTAACTCTATCACTTTCAAACTAAACTGGTACTGACACAATTATTTACATTTTTTACTCAAATCCTAACCTCGCATACCTTTGTTTATGTACATAATGTGGTGCAACCATAGATGTACAAGGAGTGTGCAGATCTTAGAGCATGTAAAATACTTCAAGTCAGTAAATTTGTGCTCTTGTTGCTTGAAAGTTTGTACACGTGAGCCTTGTAGCCCATTAACATTGTTTCCGCCATAAGAGTTGATGTATTTAACTCGAATTTGAAGAACGTTAGAGAAAAATGATTTATCGAATATCAGATGTGCAGTGTTTATCACAGTCTACATTTAATGGGGAACAAAATTTTTTAATAAAATTAAAACTCTACAACATGATAGCGTTTTGAAACAAACTTCTGTGAGTACCGACATCGGCAGCTGTTTGTGCATGGAAACCATTATTAAACTAACTTGATATTTTTTGTTAGTTTTTGTTATTTATTAGTAAATATCAAATTTAATTTAATATATTTAACATTTTGTAGGTATGCAAATTTGCTTTTATTATTGCTATTAGCATGCAGTTATATATCATCAGTAAAATGCATATGCATAAATAAACAATACGTATGTAGCTGGAGGAAAGAGAATCTTCTAAAGTATAGTAAGTGAATACCTATGTGCATACCAGGTCTACATCACGGTCGTAGAATAACTAGGTCTGGACACTCGCCTATCTACCAATGTATTTTGCTTGACCCTCTTGTTTGGCTGTAGTTCACCAAGTTACCGAGAATAATGTGTTTTATTGGCGCTTCGGTTAAGGCGTTCGAACTCAAACTCCGTCCAATTTTTCCGTTGTTAAATTTATAAAGTAAATAAAGATTGCTGGAGCCTTTTCTTAAATTTGTGAACGAAGGAAGTATTTCATAAATTGATAAAAAATACGTTTTGATAAATTGTTTATCTTAGTGGAAAAGAAGTGGGCGGAGTTTAGTCCGACCGCCCTAACCGAAGCGCCAATAAAACAAAATATTCTCGGTAACTTGGTGAACTACAGCCAAACAACAAGGGGGTCAAATATCCAGGTGAGTGTCCAGATCTGTTCTTCTACGACCGTGGTCTACATCATTAGTAGGGCTGAGTCAGGGTATCAACAATTGATTTTAAATTTTTCGGGTTTCCACCATAGCTCATGTTTTAGATATTTTTTTAACTGCCTTTCATTCTTAGCTTCCTTAGTTTATGATGTTAAATAATTAAATTCCATCATTAATCTGTTCCGTAAACCCTTTGTTCCATATCTGGTGGATTACACTCTAGTTAAGTCTAGGTCTTTTGCTTTCCTAGTAGCATGTTGGTGTATGCTGTTTCTGTGCTTGAATAATAGATTACTTATTGCTTAGTTGAGTACTATTCTACATGCTGACTTTGCACATTCCCCTTGTATTAACATGTAGACAGGTTGAATTTTTAGATCACGGTAGATTATATTTATACATTTTGTGTGGCTGGTGTTAGTTATGTGTCTCACTGCCCTGTTTTGAATTCTCTCAATGCAGCTAATTAAATTTTTATTGGCTGAACCCAATATGCATGCCATATTAACAAGGTGACTGTGAATTAGCGTAAAATAAATGTCCCTTAAAATTTTTTGAGGTACAGCATCTTTCGCTCTCCATATTATTACAGTAGCCGGCTTAATTTTGTTGTGTATATGTGAAATATGATTATACCAGGTGAAATGTTTGTCAATAACTAGACAAATAAATTTTGTATAGCCTACCCTTTGCAAGGGTTTATTGTTTACTGTTATCTGTTTGTGTTGGTGAATTATTGTATTATGTTCGATGATAAACATGTAATTAGTTTTATCCTCATTTAAAGTTATTAGTTTGTTTTCCTTCAGCCAAACACTTAGAATTTTTTTATCTTCCTGCAATTGTGCTACCAGCCCGTCAACCAACGTATCACTGTACAAAATTGTTGTGTCATCTGCGTACTGTGTTAAATGCCCATTAATTTTACATTTTGCAATATTATTTATGTATATTAAAAAGAGTATAGGGCCTAAATATAGAGCCTTGCGGTACCCCACATGATATTGGTTTGTATTGACTATTATGACCATTCACAGTTACATACTGTCATCTATTTTGGAGGTAGCTTTTGAAAATTTCTAGAGCTACTCCTCTTATACCTGCTAATTCCAATTTTTGAATAAGTATACCATGATCGACTGTATCGAAAACCTTTTTAAGGTCGATAAAAAGCCCTGCTGTAAGTCTGTTAAGCTGGGTTCACAATAAAAAACATAAGAATTATGACATGTAACTAAGAGTTGACTTAAAAATAGAAAGTGTATTTTTTAACGTACCGATTCGCAACAGAACTTAACAGGCCGTGTGAGGTCGTGTGGCATGTGAGCCATGACTTAAGAAGTAAGTAACAGATATAGCGAAATTTTACATTTTTCCATAAGAATTAAGGGAATGAACCAATCAGAGCATTCGGGAAGTTAAATAAACATGGCGGATATTTAAATAATATACGTTAAATACGCTGTGGTGCTATATATGATGGATTTGGCATATTATGATCATTTTAAGCTAAAAAATGCAGTTAAGCTTATATTTAGTTTTAGTTTAACGACAGAATAGCTGTTTGAAAAGATTTTAAAAACCCATTTGGCTGGCGAACATCTGATTTAATGGAAATTCTTGCTGAAATAACAGAAATATAACATGTTTGTTACATGTACTAGTGCAAACGCTTAACACATTAAAATACTTGTTTAGAAGCTCTATTTACATGAAGTGTTCGGTGGCTTGGAGCCGACCCCTCGTGGCTCAGTTGGTTGAGCGGCCGGCTTTGATGCGGGGGTGGAGGGTTTCTGGGTTCGATTCCCAGGTCTGGCTGGGTGTAAATTTGTGTTAGTCCATTTGGTCTCAAAATTTGTCACTATACAAATTGTCTCACGAAAAGTACTAGGGTCACTCAAGTTAAGTCACATTAAATTGTAAAGTTTTGGTTTGCTGAGCCCAAGGTTGATGGTTCAAAACTCACTTGGAATATATATTTTTAGTAATTTAAATTTGTTAATTTATATTTGCACATTACGAATAAGTGATGTTTTCTTGGGTTTATACGCGCAGCCTCTGTGTAATGAGATTACGCAACTGTACGAGAACTATTATTCAAGTAATGAACATGGAGATGCAATTTTATAATTTCTAAAATTTTTATACATTGGTTTTTCATCTATACCATTCCTTGGCGATATTCTGGACAACTGACGACGATATATATTGAGGAATCTATAGTAATTTCACACGTTTGGAGAAAGCAGAATAGTCGGGTTCTTATTGGTTGGAATTAAGAATTAACACTTTTATTATGAACCGGAATTACTTAAGATATTTTTCCGTGTGTGTGATTGGAGCTTACTGCATAATCCTTAAGTTTTTAACTGTGAACAAATATTTACTGTCGAGATTTTCATGTAACATTGTTGTTCAGGTCCACGGTAACTACTCGGGTGCTTGATTTTTCACGAAACCATATTTTATTTGTTTATTTATTTCATCATATTCATTCCATGGAGCCCTTAACAGTGGCATTGGCCATAGATCTATAGAACATGTCACAATGGTACTTATCTATGTACACTAAGGCCGCCTTCCGTTATTCACTGATTTTACTGGCCAGTGTTTTCAGTAATTTAAGCTATATTTCCGATATTGCTGAAGGCATTGATAGTCACTGATGTTCGGTTGATGACGATACCCTGTGCGAGGCTACATCCGTTTACTGAGATTACCGATTTTACTGGCACTTCAGAGCATCAGTGTTGTCATTAAACCAATATTTTTGGCGGAAATTCATAAGTTGAAGTTATCTAATGGTAGGACAAGGAGTATTTTTAAGATATAATGGCCAAAGTAAGTACCGGGATCTATTAATGTATATACGTTTATTTAACATATTTTTATAGTTACTGGAGCATTCGCCGTGAATTTTGCAAAGCCTAAATAATGTTTATAGAGGTTGAATTGTACCTTGCTTATGCATTTGAAAATAATGGATACAATTTCAAATTTCAGTCGTAAGTCGTGCTAGCTGTATCAATACGCTAAAAATATATCGATTATATTTTTTAAGTAAATACAATTTACACAACGAACAAAATAAACATGATTGTTTATCGCATGAATGATATCAGAGTTGTGCCAGAGATGTAGTTGCTAGGCAACGTACATTGCAGTAATGTTTACTGATTTTATTTTATTTATTTTTATTTGTTTATTAAGCCATCCTTAGATTCCATTTTTTGAGCTAAGATGCTCAGGAATGTTGGTGTTGTCAATGATTGATTACACTATTGAACATGAAGAATACATAAAAGAAACACATGATAAAAACAAGAAAAACATACACATTTTGAATAAATAAATTAAGTGCTTATCAGCAATACATAGTTTGGTTAAAAATATTTTATTAGTCACATGTACATAATATTTTTTAAATACAATAATGAGGAGACATCAATCCTTTAAATATTCATCTATCGAGTTATAGGCTTTTTGTACCAAGTAGTTTTTTAGTTTTATTTTTAAATTTTCTAAACTATTATTAAAACTTTGTTTAATCTCAGCAAGTGACTTATTGAAAATCTTAAGTGCCATGTAATTAATATTTTTTTGGAATAATGTAAGTGAGGAAATGGGCAAATTAAGATTATTTTCGTTTCTTGTATTATAGTGGTATAAGGTGTTGTTTGTACTGCTCTTAAAATTTAACCAATTTTCTTTAATAAAAACTAGGACTGAGTAAATATATAGGCTTGGTAATGTAAATATTTTATTTTTAATAAAAAGTTGCCCAAATAACACAGCAACATTGTGGCAACGTTGTTACAACATTACCATTAAAAATTTCAACATTGCCACATTGAATTTACGTTGATACAACGTTGCCGCAACGTTACTGCAACGTCCAAATGTACTCTTTGTGAAACGTTGATTATGAAATGTTGCTGCAACGTTATATTTTAATACTTTGAGCAACTTCAACATCGCAATGTAACTTGAAATAAATATTCTGGCATTACTTCCAAACAAGGGTTCCAAAAAAACACAACACACACACTCGCATGGCAGTTGAGTGTCCAACTTATATTACACCTATCCAATAAATATGAAGAACACAAAGTTTTAAGTAATAACCAATAAATATTAATAATAAAAACAAATGTGTGTTTTAAAACAGTACATTACAATAGATGAATACTACCAACATTGTAGCAAAATGAAAGCTGTGATTATGGTTTCTATGGAAACGTTACGACAATGTTGTTGATAGTTACATTGCCAACTTCAACAATGCAACATTGTGTCAACGTTTCTGCAACCAGATGTGTTATGTGGGTGTTTACATGGATCTCTGAGTTTTTTGTGGTTAATCACTCTAACTGCCTTTTTTTGAAGCTTGAAGACATTCTTGGCTGTCACTGAGTTGCCCCAGAAAATTACACCATAAGATATTAATGAATGAAAATAAGAGAAATATATAATTTGTAGAACCTTTGAATCTGCTATATTCATCATACAGTGAAGTGTAAAAATAGCTGTATTTAATCTGGGAACCAAATTTTCTACATGCTGTCTCCAGCCTAGATGTTCATCGATCCTTATGCCCAAAAATTTTGAATCATCCACTTGTTTTATTTCTATATTGTTTATCATGAATTTGTCAATTTCCACGTTAGTGTTTAGTGGGAGTAGTTTTTTCAAGATTTACTGAAAGTTTATTTGATGCAAACCAATTGCATAATACATCTATTGAAATTTTGGCTTTCCTATTGAGAATAGTCATTTATTTTTCCCTTACTAAAGTGCATGTGTCATCAGCAAAAAGTATTGTTTTGGCATATGGTTGAATTATGTTAGGTAAATGATTTATGCATAGGAGAAATAACAGGGGCCCAAGCACTGACCTCTGTGGTACACCATGCCTAATTATCCCTGGTTTTGATGTAGCATGGGTAGAATTTTTTATTTCGACAACTTGTTCTCTGTTTGCAAGATAATTTCTAAATAAATTTAGAGAACAGTATCTTATTCCATAATATTCCAACTTTTTTAGAAGTATCACATGGTTGACACAGTCAAACGCCTTGCTTAAATCGTAAAAGAAACTTATTACATTTTCTTTTTTATTCAATGCTTCTGAAATGTTTTTTGTTAGTTCATATATTGGTTCATTAGTTGAAGACTTTTTCTGGAATCCAAATTGGTTTGGTGTCAATATATTGTATTTATTTATGTGGTTGTACAATCTTTTATACATTACCTTCTCTATGATTTTAGAGAATGTAGTTATTAATTAGAGAAATTGGTCTATAATTTTGAACATTTGATTTTTCCCCCTTTTTATATATAGGTATTACAATAGTGTATTTATGTCTCTCGGGGAATATACCACTTTGTAGAATGTTATTCGAAATTAAGCTTAATGATTCACATATTTCATTTGAGCAATATTTGATTACTCTACTGCCTAAATTGTCATAACCAGAAGAGTATTTTGTTTTCATGTTTTTTATTATAGTTTTGATTTCATACGGTGTGGTTGGTGAGAGATTGATATTAGGATAATACGATCAAAATGGTTCGTTCAGATATTCCATAGGTTCTTTAGTATTTTGTAAGGATACACAATTTATTTGACCTGCAACATTTGAAAAATAAGAATTGAATTCATTTGCAATTTGGTAACTATTATGTAATATATAATTTTTAACATTGATTTTTATTTCGTTTACCTCCCTTAATGCAGATGTTTCTTTTTTAGTAATGTTCCAGATTGTTTTTATTTTATTCTCTGATTTATTTATTAAGTTACTGTAATATTGTTTTTTTTTGCTTTACTTATTACAGTTTTCAAAATTTTGCAATACATTTTGTAACGCTCAATTTTTTCCTGAGTAGGACAATATTTTTGTTCCGATACAAGTCTCTTTTGTGTTTACAAGATATTTTAATACCATTTGTTACCCATGGCTTCTTAGAATTGTTCTCTTTTATATATTTAGTTCTAACAGGACAAAATTCTACATACTTAGTAAGAAAACAGTTCAGAAAGTCATTAAATTGCAAATCGGGATTACCAGTACTCCTTGAATACTCACATGATATTGATTTTAAAGACCTCTTTAATTGTAAAAGACTTTCACTTGTTATTTTTCTATATCTAATTTTCCTATTATTTTTTTTAGGATTACTTAAAGATGCACTGTACTTCAAAGTTAGAAGCTGTGCATCATGGTCAGACAGACCATTAAATAATCCAGTTGTGTAACAATCTTTAGCAACGTTTGCATTAATAAAAATATTATCAATAATGGTTCTTGAATTAAATTGAATTCTTGTAGGAAAGTTAATTTCAGAGATTAGATTATAAGATTGCATTACACTGTTTAATTTACTCTTCTAGGTATTATCAGTGGCATAATTTACATAAAAATCACCGCACACTACAATTGTAGTCTTAGTAGAAAAAATTGAATTTAATAATACATCTAATTGTTTTAAAAACGTACTGTAATTACCTGTTGGTGCTCGATAGATGGATATAATAATACATGTCAAATTACACAAATCAATACTTTCACAACAACATTCAAAATCTAAATCTAAACATGTATCTTGCTACATCTATATATTTAAATTTTATACTTTTTCTTACAAATATACATACACCACCTTGTTTCACATTTTGTCTACCATAGACAGCAACAAGTGTACAACATGGTAAGTAAATTTTATTAAATTCAGTATTACGGAGGTGGGTTTCTGTAAAACATATAGGGCCTTATTCATAGTCGTTCGATAGTTCCGAGATGATTCTGAGATCATCTTGTGCCAGTTAGTCCAGGGTTGGTCCTATAGTCCGGACCAAGTGTTACCTTATTCATAAACGCCAAGTAACGTCGGACTAGATATAGTCCGCATCTATGAATAAGACAAAAAATTAGTCCGACGGTAATCCCGCACTAGTCCGGGTCAAAAACGACTGTGAATAAGCCCCATAATGTCAATCGTCCCACAATGCGTTTTGTTTACATCATCAAAAACTTTCCGAAATTATCTATTTACTGACGGAGAAAATATTTTACTGATTACTGACACTTTTCCCTTATTGTTCACTGGATACTGGCGAACTGTCAGTGATATCAGTGAATAACGGAAAGGGGCCTAAAAATTGACTTTTGTGAAATAATTTATTGCTATTTAACGCGCACCGAATCCTTTCTTTTGTAATAATTGGCCATTTTATGTCTATTTATATTACGCAGGGAATTTCAGATCGTAAGTAAAACTTAACTATGGCCGAAAAAATATTTATTTATATAACAAACGGCCATAAGTGCTCCAAAGTTTGAATAATGGCTTGGTCTGGCTGTCATACGTGAATCAAGGCCATTTTGACAAACCAAAAAGGACAAAAACAATTTTTTTCCGAATGACGGCAATGACTTAAGTTATTTTGTTTATTAATTTGTTGTAGAGTAGTTCAAGCAACAAATTGTTTTTCTAGAAAAGCAATATATACACTGTGAGTATGTCTGTTCTTTGCAAATCATAAATTATTCGTATCGACTGAAATGCCGGAAGTCTTTTGCATGTCAATACCACAGTATTCTGTTTCAATACGTTGTCAATTTGTCACATAGTGCCTACCCTCTCCCTTTTCTATGAGTAGTACTGCTTTTTTTTTCTGTAGTTTTGTTGTATTTTTCCAGTAATTTAGAAAGCTAATTATTTGCAGGCAAACTTTCTGCAGTCTTTCTAAGTAATGGCAATAGACATAGGCCTGTTGGAAGTGCCTACGGCCGGCCTGTTATTTTTGTGAAAATTAAACACAGTGGTTGCTACTGTATAAAAATTGTAAAGGGATTACAGTTAAATGGATTATGTTCTCTATTAACAAATGACATACATATTATACGTACCGTACCTGCTGTTTACATATTTAAAGTTATAATTATGTAATTTTCAATGATTTTACATTATCTCTCCGGTTATAATATAATCTACAGGGGAAAGCGGGAATATATAAGAGAATTTCACTGAACAGGGAACAGTCAAGGAATTTGTACATCCTTGGACATTATGGGGGGTGGGAGCAAAGTAAAACTTTGATAAATATTAGTGCTTAGAAAGTCATTGTATCTTTGATTGCATTTTTGTTATTATTTGCATAAATATAGGATTAAGTTTAAAACGGTATGATTATAAATTAGGAAAATCGTAATGCAGTATTCAACTAGTTAAGTTAGATTCTGTATTAACATTGACAGCAGACATTTACAAGTACTTGTTGCTTAGTACTCGAAGCGTACACAGACTTGTAGTTTGTGTAGTCCTGTTTTATATGTGTTTCTATCAGCTAATGCACTTGCAAACATAGGGTTTTAACTGATGTCATGAACTATTTATTCGGCTAAGAAAAAAAACGTAGTCCTGACAGTTAGAAAAAATTATTATATATGGCCGGAAAAACAGGGATATCAGTGGACACCCTGACACAGTAATGTTTGTCGAAGCTTGTTGCAATTATTTATTCGTAAATAGAATATGCTATATTAGATATTTGATAATTAGTTGGTAGACAAGTTTGTAGTGTGATTTATTGGAGACTTAACTCCTGGGATGTAGTCAGAGGATAAAAGTGGAAGAATTGTAATCAAAAGAGGAAAAGGTTATGTCAAAGGTGCCACAGGGAAGTATGGTGGGCCCTGCATTGTTTACAGTTTGGATATTGAGGTTGGGTGGCGAAATAAGTGTGTATAGAGTATAAGAAGAATATGGAATGTGGAATGAAGAGAATAAAATTAAAATAGATTTGAGAAAGACAAAAATGTTAATGTTCACAAGAAGAGAGTTAGGAGGATGGACACATACAGATAGGAAGGGCAGGAGACAGAGGAAATGCCAGAGTAGGAATACCTTTGTAGAGTGAGGTGGGGAAATCAGGTACTGAGAGTAGTGTCTAAAGTGAGGAATGCTGGAAAGAGTACTGTGAATGTAGTTAGTACACTAAAGAAAAGCCATTGGTCTATATTATAATGTTGAAGTGTGCACGAACTTAGTGGGACCCATATGTGGAATGAGCGACGTGGAAGCTGGAGAAGGTGCAAGATAGGCAATGAGATGGGTGAAGGATAAGTAAGAAAGAGGAGGTCTTATGATGAGAACAAAGCAAATTTTGGCCAACAGTGATTAGGGCCTATAAAGGAATTGAGCTGGTACCCATTGATGGAAAAGAGGATAGCAGGAAGGTTGGTCAGGATGTTCAAGAAATTACAGTTAACCAAAGCATAGGGTAGAGGAAGAGGGGATAGTAGCGTGAAGATCCAGAGGGTGAGGAGTAGAATGAAACGGGGTAGGTAGATTCGTACGTAGCTCAGGAGGGTGCAACAATTCACAGTCTGGCATGTAGCCTGCCCTGTTGGTTGTCGGATTACCGACCCTGGGATTCATCACTGAACTTCATTGGAGGGGTTGTCTGCGACTTCCTACCTTTACCTATAATAGCATCAATAGCCTATCTGAAGTATCAACTGCACCACACTAGAATTCACCAAATTTTTTCCTTTCACGCCAAGGTGATCTGGGTTCAATTCCCAACAATATCGGTTCCTGAATATTTGCATGTGGGAATCATGATGGACTGTGCTGCTGGTTTTCTGGGGGATATCCTGTTTCCCACCGCTGTTTCATTCCGGTGCTGCTCCATACTCACTTCATGGCACCCCTCACCAGAGCTAAATGCCTCAATGTTGATCTCTGACCACTCACTCACTCACTCACTCACTTTTCCATTCCCTGCGCTCCTTTTATGTCTGATGCCCATAGCCTACCTAACGTTTAGGACCATTTAGGCCTATTTTGAAAATTGAGAACCACAAATAAATTCGTAGATGCTTCAAGCCTGAAGTATAAGCTTTATACTAAAAACATGTAACAACTAAAATTATACATTGTCCACAATTAAAATAATGAAAAAATCAAACCAAAGCTCCAAATGACTGAAATGTTAGGTCACAAAATAATGTAAGGTAAGGTGAATTACGTCTAGTTGACAGTAAGGTCAGTGGAATTACGTTTAGTTGACAGTAAGGTCATTACAGACTGTGATGCAATAGCAGGAATTGGAAGATGAAGCGGCCATGGCATTTGGGAAGGAACCACCCCAGCATTTGGCTGAAGCAATTGAGGGAAACCATGGAAAACCGAAATCAGAATGACCGTAGCAGAGAATCGAACTCGGTTCCTCTTGAATGAAAGTCTGTGTAATTGTTGCGCCACCTCGCTCAGTAATCATCAAAATAAACACTGTGAACTTCCTTTTTTAAGATCTACTTACAAGTAGTGCTATCATTAGGTATGAAAATGATGGCAGTATCATATTTGCAGAGTTGTGTAGCCTATAGGAATGCTAATTTAGGTTAGGAACGTAGTAAAAATGTTTGCAGGAATGAAAAGTGATTTGTTTGAACAAATATGCTGAAAATATTCACTTACTTTTTATTTATAAATTTCACAACCTGTATTTATTCTCGTTTCTAATTAAAACAATTGTGGTATTAATTTTAGTAATTACGTAGGCCTAATTGTATCCTTGACTTTCAAGTCAAGGCTAGCTACAATTACTATTGTTAAGATTACATACCGACTATTTTGTTTCAAAGAAGTCAAAATATGTGTGGTTAGTTCTGGTCAATGGTGGTGTCAGTGTATAAAGAAGTCACATTACTCAGTTGAAATACTAGCTGACTGCTAATGCAGGTGTTTATGTTTGGCCAGATAGTGAGGCAGCCATGGAGCAGGTGGTATCAGGGTCACCAGTCGGGGCAGTGAAGGACGAAGCCCAGGCACCAGTCCAGCCGCAGCCCCCGGTGCTTTTGGAACCTCAGTCTGGTTAGTAACTTCAAATTCACATATTCTCTTGGCCCTACGTGGGCTAGGGTAAATAACAACAACATATATGTTTATTACATAAATAAAGCATAGACTGCCTATCCTGTTATGGTCTCCACTTTCTCTTAATCTTCCCACCATCATTGCCTTCTTCTGTACCAGGTCTTCTAAATTAAATTTACCTTAGGACCACTTGCATTAACTTTACAATTACCTAAGATACTCGGGGCCAAAAGTAAAAAACCAGATGGGACCGAATAGGCTGTAAAAGATACGAAAATGCACGGATTGTACGTGCTAGCACACAGATGAGAATACCTCTAAATCTCTTTCTTCCCCATCAGTGGCATTGTGTACAGGCCTTACCATAGTGCTATGAAATGTGACACGGAAAAAATTTATTTTCCAATTCCAACGTCAGGAATTCACTAAGTTTAAAGAGAACAGATTATTTTGACAGACAATTAAATATATCTCTGGATCTCTTTCTTCCCCGTCATTCACTATGTGAGTTTCATACATTTATTTTCAGTTCAGTCCGTGATTTTTTCTGTTTGATAAACCAACCCTTAAACTAGTCAAAACATATATACTTATTTTCAAAATTCTTCAGAAGCTTAAATACCAAGTTCCATGTTTCTAACTTCAAAATTATATTTCCCATACAAACTTTCATCCCTTATTTTACCACTTTAGGAGATTAATTTCCAAAATCTCTCATACAATTTACTTTTATTCATAAACAGAAACCTAAATACCAATTTCCATATTTCTAACTTCGGTAGTGTTGGACTTCCATATAAACTTTCATCCCGTATTAAAACACCTTTAGGTGATCCATTTTCAAAAATTCTTTCGTGTTGCCCACCTATGTTATATAAGGAACTCCTGTACAAAATTTCTTTGTTTCTAAACCTACCGGTTTAAGGTATGCGTTTTCTGCCAATCAGGCAGTGTTAAGAGTTTTATTAAGAAAATTAAAAGGTATGCACAGTTAACTCAATGCTAAAAAATTAATTTTCAGATTTTTCAAGAGAATGAAAAGGGAGTAAAACGTGTTTTTACGGGAATCTTCTTTGTATATTATGTTAACTGCAACTAATAAAATAGAGACAGATGTTTACTAAAAATAAAATACTAAAAAAACAACATGCCTATCTAAAACCATTCCAAGATTGATTGAAATTCATTCCTTAAAGAAGTAATCGAGCAAGGTGACGTAATGGTAACACGTTAGACTCACATTTAGGACCCGGGTTTGATCCTCGGCTCTGGCCATCCTGATTAGGGTTTTCCATGTTTTCTAAGAAGAAGAATAACTTGTCTGTCTGTAGTCTGCAAAGCCTGTTAAGACTCTTGAAAAAGAAAAAAAATATCGTAATTTTGTATAAGTGCCGAAAACTGCTCAATTTTCAGAACTTTTAAATTAAAATTGACAAAGAAAAAATAAACACTTTGCTACTTCAGAATATGTATCTGATAACACAGAAATAAATTTTTGACTACCATTTATTATTTTTAATTTTAACCGATTTTGATTTTATAACTACAAAAATTAATGTGTATTCACTAAGGTATCCTGAAGTAGCTAAGTGTTCTTCCGTCCAAGATATATTATTTAATTTTTTGATGACAATAATATTTTCTACTGTATTGCTATGAACGTAGAACAGAAAAATAGTGACTTAGACATTCGTCATCCATAAAATCTAAAAGGGTGGTGTGAGTGCATTAAATTTAATGTATAATTGTTCAGCAGTCTTTGGTACAAAAATAAAATTCTTTCCAGCTCCATTTATGTACGTAGTGAACATTTTTTCTGATTATTAGGTATGTATTTGTAATGTACACCATACCAAATCATCTTGCTCTTTAACTAAATTGAAAAGAAACACAATCAATCTAACGAAGTAACTTGTATTTAAATTCCCCATTTGTAATTGTTAGCCTCAATAGCATGTGAGTGAAAGAAGACCTTTCTATTGAATATCAAGTATGCCAGTGACTGGATGTATTTTGTGCTTCCACAGTCAATACGAGTGGAAGCACTAACTGTGACCCAAACATATGCATTGCTATTCGTTAAAATTTTCCGCTACAATTAATGGTAGAATAACATACTCACAGAATATACGGCTTATGTAAAACTTTTATTAGAAGTATGTATTGTATGTGTGATAGTAAACATCATGAAGTAAATTCTCTTCTGTACATTATATGCGCCCGTTTCCAGAATATTTTGGTTTCTAAGATGTTGAATAATAAAAACAGTTACATATTGGGTACAGTCATTAATAAGCATGAGGAACAGCTTTTATTAATCTCTTGAAAATTTCACAAAATGTGTATTCTTGTTACATGTTTCTAACATAGGGTAAACCCAATATGTACTTTTTTTTTCTCACTAATATATTGGCAGCCACTTGTTTTAACATCCATGATGGAAATGTTGAGCTGGTTGCACAAAGTGACAGTTTTGTAACTGTGATGTATAGTTAAGACTTATGGCACGTTGGTGATAGAAACATACGTACCAGTTGTACCATCCGGTGCACCTCACTGCGGCCTGGCAACGTGTGATTTAGTGGAAAGATAGAACTATTGCTGAAATAAATACAAATTGAACTTCATAAAAAAGGGCTCATTTTACAGTGAGCAGTGTATAGTTGTCTCGTATTTAGACGGTATGATGTGTGCCCATAGTTGCCAAGTCGAACAGCAGCACCCCGGCAAAGGTAGAGGGCAGCTCGGATGAGAAGGCCCCGGACTCTGGGGACAATGGGAGCAAGGCACGCGTAAACTTCCCCAAGGGGAAGAAACGCAAGAAGAGCCAGCGTGACTTGACAGCTCCACGCCAGCCGCTCACAGGTACCTGCAACGTCTTCTGGCCTTACCTTGTCAGGGTGTTTGCCTAACAACTATGAAAAATGGGGATGAACCTAATTTTTAGATTTGTGGGCTAAAGCCAGGTTATTCCAAGAGAGCAGACATTTGATGTGGCTGCCTACATTTTTTCCAACAGTAAAATAAACCACAATGTCATTGGTCCGTTTGAAAGTTCACTTTTGAAATTATTGTTTTACATTGTATTTGGATTTTTTTTTTGTTTAGTGGGGCGATCGCCTCTATTCTCCGTTCACTCTAAGTTGAGTTCTGAAGTAAACAAATAACGTAATATCATTCTTTGCTGCCTTCTAATTGGCTCAATTTGTGCATCGCGCCAACGTACTATTTCCAATCGACAAAAGTGTGTACAGTCGGCATCATAGGAAACAACAACGCTGTATATATTAAAACAATATTGCGTGAAAATTTCGTACGTGTTATCGACATAGGGAAACAAAAATTACATAAAAACTTGATAAAAATATTGACATCATATGCAATTACAGTATATTTCAAAATTTAATTCAAATTGTCAAGTCATGACTAACGATTGTATTCGAATATTCTGGTATTAACGTAACGAAAATTTGGTACTACATGCAGAAAAACAGTTGTCAACAAAAAGAGTGATTAAACTTACTGTAAAGCCCTCCTGGATTATTTTGTACTTTGTTTTTGAAAAATGACATTTTATAAATCACCAAACAATCTGTCGATAATTCAAGATACATATTGTTTTTTTTTATATAAAAGAATGCTATGCGAGATTTTTATTCTTGCCTTATAAACATCACCACAGCTTGTTTAGTAATGAAGACATATATCCACGTTTCGAAAACCATGCAAGACATTTTCACTGTTCACGTCCAGCATCACATAACCTAATCTGCAAGCGACATAACTACCGACGCGAGGATGGATACGGAACAAATTAGATCAAGGGACTTTGGTTCCGGACCACGCGGCTGTGGTTCGGACGAACTGAAACAGAAAATGGACGAACAAAAAAAAAAAAAAAAACATTCGCAGTAACCACAATATTGGGCGTTAACGTCCAAAAATACTTTGAAAAAATAAAACATTATATCTGATTGTGATATTTCTGTCTTATTTTTACTGTGTTAATTATTACTGAACTAAACTCTTGGTATTTTCAGAGTATCGTACATCTCTAAATGCTGGAAAGTGTACCAAGAAACTAATACGTTTAACAGTGCGTCAGTTGTTAAATAACTCGTGAACCAACTGTACGTCGTGTCGTCCGCTAACCATAATTATAGTAATAAATATACAGTATTGCGTCATAGATTGTGTTTGCAACGTCTGTATATTTTAGATATTTGTTAATAAAACTCATTTAGTGAGGGATTGTAAATTTATATATACAGGACAGATAACAAAGATCTATTTCTTATGCAAGATCACAGTACACGGCGGTCGGCAGCCAATGAACATGTTTGTTTATAATATGCTTTGTTTATCCTAAAACTCAACTAAGAGTGAACGGAGAATACCACCCTGAATCCTTCCCTGTAATGAAATGGGAGTATTGCTCAAAGAAGTAATTGTAGATTTATTTACTTACAAACTGGATGCTTCATAATGTTATTGATAAAACTTAGTATAAGATGCAGGTTTATGCATAGACTTTCCTGAGAGAAGGGGATGCTGTGATTGAAGTGAACTCCAGTATCATAAATGTGCAGTTTTAGTTGGGGACTACGATGGATTCTCAACCAAATTTAACATAGGACATGAGATTTTTGGGATTGAATCCATGACACCATAGTATTGAGATCTGTGCAAAAGTTGTATTTTAATTCTTAATTTGTACAGTAGAATATGGCACATGAAAATTTATGGTTGATATAAACCAAATAATTTATGACAAAATAAGAGAAATAATGTGATAGATGTTAATTAAATTTTTAGTTCGTGCAACTACAGTACTTAAAGCTGGATTCATAACTAGGCCTACTACATATTTAGTGTACATACAAAGGAGAAAGTTGACAAACTCAGTCACCCATGGACACTATGTGATTATGAGAATTTTTGCTTGCACAAGTGGTTGTTTTCCTTTACACGTTTGTATACTAAATGTTGATTGTGAATCTGCCTTTAGACTTGAACTGGTTTAGCCTCTTCACCGCGTAAAATATTATCTGTGTGGTTTTTCTATGTCAGGCTATGTTCGGTTCTTGAATGATCGGCGTGAGAAAGTGCGAGCGGAGAATCCAAACCTGCCATTCCCAGAAATTACCAAGTTATTGGCAGTTGAGTGGAGTCAACTGCAGGCAGATCAGAAACAGGTTCGTGATGTCGAGTTTAAGAGAAGTACTTGCATAATGTTTTTTTATCCTTTAGAGGCATTAAAAATGAGAAGTACAGTAAACCCTCGATCTAACGACATTGCACGGTGCCAGGAAATTGTGTCATTAGAGAGCCCATGTCGTTAGTCCTGAGGTAACTAATTTTGACCCTCCCTCCAATAAAAAAATTTAAGTGTTTTTTTTTTTTCTAAAATTTATGTAGAACAATTACCAACTTAAAAAATAGTTTTCATTGAAATTATATTTTAGTACGATGAAAAGGCGTCTTCCAAATAAAATGGTACCCCTCAATCCCCCACCGTGACGTGCGTGGCAGAGCGGCGCGTTCGGTCTGGTTGTGTATGATGTAGGAGGGGAGTGGCCGGGCCACTGGGCTTGGCTTGCCTCCGGGTAGCTCGTGCGCGCGTGATTCATCCTGCTTGTCTCGCACGAAGCACATTCAGACCACAACAGAACAACTCGTATTATTTATGTGAATGTATATGGCAACGATTTTTAAACCTTTCAGTACAGCCATTGAGTCTTTTTTTTTTTATTATTGCACAAGAACTGTTACAGCCTATCGCTGTTCTAAGCATTTACGCAATACTAATAAAAGTGCGTATTAAAAGAACAAACATTAAAAAAAGTTTGTATTTTTTAAAAACTCGAATGCCTATTATGAATGTGAATTTAGAGCCACTCAAAAGGGCAAAAAACGGACTTTTCAAGGAGCTGTCAAGTATAAAATAACGTCTGAATTACGCGTCGCTAAAAGTTGTAGGCCTATTGGAAAATCTCAAAACTCTGCACAACGCACCAGTTTAATGCTCTGTACTACAAATAGAGACGAAATGGCTCTCGGCGCACTGGCTGCAGTCACTCTTATTGCTCCACTGTCGACCGAGCATAAAACAAAAACCTTATCAGCCCACGTGCCACACATGGCGACGGGACTTGTGTTTGTGTCGTAGGCCATTTTTACGCCGCAGCGCTTTCATAGCCACATAACGAGTAATCAATAATACAGCAGAAGTTGTCAAGGTCAAGCCGAGCTCAATTCTGCAGCTAGAGAAAAAAAGATGAGATAACGATGGATTTTTTTCTTTTACGGACTGAGTGCAATGCTGGTCCTTTTTTTTCCCATGCTGTAATGAGGGCGTAAAAAAACTGTGTCATATCTTCAACCCATCTCCCTGGGCTTTCACAAGACACTGAAACATGGGAGAGAGTCGCCGAGTGGGAGAGAAAAAACAAACATGTGGCTCTGCTTTGTGGCGAGGCAGGATGCTAGTTGCACGTGACTATCAGACAGTCGGCAGTTCATGCACGCGCACGCAAGCACAATCTGGCTTGTTCAAGGGAAGGGGGGGGGTGAATGTTTATTGGCTGGCGTGGACGGTCGGAAGGGATGTTATGTATGTTTAGCGGCGTGTTTCTTACAGCACAGCACTCACAAAGGAAATTGCAACACGGACCATTTTCCTTAAATGTTCAATTTTTTGACTAGAATTTTTCACGGTTCCTCAAAAAAGGTTGTAAATTACCACTGCTATGCCACGTCGCGTATCAAACTGCATAGCTGAGATAAGGACATGTGGAGGAGAGAGTGAGGAGAATTGAGGGGGAGCATTAGGAGATCAGCGTTAGGTATCACGTCTTACATATGTCTGTGTTGCGCGGGCGGCCTACGCTACCGGCGCGCGCTTCAACTATATTCCAGTCGAAGTTTCTAGCATTTTTAAATAGTTTTTTTTTTGTTTCAGAGCTGCATATTACTAATTTATATCTGCATTATGTTATTGTTAAATGTGCGCATAATTATTTTTAATTAACGTATTACTGCAATCAATTTCACTTTGCTTAGCTTCGATAAATTTTTAAAATATTAATTTTTCCACGGTTCCTGGAAATTATGTCGTTAGATTGGGGGTTTACTGTAGTATGGGTAACACTGGTATGAGTGTCATTAATATTATTACTACTCCCTTTATGTGTGGAACATTAAATTGGCATACAGAATTTATGTTTTATTTTATTTCTCTGCTAGATTTTAAGCGATAACCCTATATACTTATTTGTTGAAAGTTTGGCATCAAATCAAAGTAACGCTTCTGTACGTATGTTTCAAAGGAATGCTTTTGTGTTTCCGTTTTACAAATCTAGTTTATGTTTTTACATATAGGGCAGTCTGTAAAAGCTGAAACGTGTGTCAATAGGGTGCCATAATTTTTAAAATCATTCAAGCATATTTTGAAGTTTATTCGATTTAAAACATAAATGTATTAGAAACAAGTTTTGCATTAAAGATAACATAAGGAGCAAACATTCAAAACCAGACATGTCCAAAAATCCTAAAATGAGTTCAACACCTTTTATAAGTAGACTATGAGAGCTAAACGTAAGAATAATTTCAGATACAATAAACTAGATTAACGGTCTATTTTAAATGTCATGTTTTTTATAGTAACTATTATAAAATAAGATTTTTTTTTGTGCTTTCCTCTTCAACTCGATATGATGGACACGTCTGGTCTTGAAAGTTGCTCCTCACATGTGTAATAGCTTTTAAAACTTTTGATTGTTTTACCTGTGAAAGTGCAGCATGTTCTACCATTGTTCAGGGTGGCCCCAGACTTGGAAAACCTAGAAAACAAGTAAAAGTCAGGGAATTTGAAAGTGGTCAGGGTAAACAGGGAATAATTTTGTGAGAGGCCAGGAAAAAGTTTCTCACGTAAGACCATGGAACAGCACTGGACCGCAAGAGTGGGTGAAATGGGAGATCCCTAAAAAACCAGTGACCAACGACATCATCCAACACAATTTCTACATGGGAAAATCCAAAGTGACCCCACCAACATATTTGGGAGGACTCTGGCTCGATCCCTGACTCCGGTCATTCTGATTTCTGTTTTCCGTGGTGTACTGAAATCGTTCCATGCGAATGCTGGTATGGTTCGTTAACCAAGGTCATGGCCGACTCCTCTCCCAGCTCCTGTCATTGTTCCAAGTTGTGTGTCACAGTTTCTATTGACCTTACTGTTGGCAAGATGTAAAGCCAACTTACCTTACCTTACAGTGTGAAACATTTTATAGGGCAAATTGGTTATTACTGCATATGAATTTTGCACAGTAAAATAAGGAATATTTGTTGGCGAAAACCTGGAAAAGTCAGGGTATTTCATTTCCAACTTTTTGTGGTCATCCTGTTATGTGATACGTTTTCATTGCGAAGTTTGTAAGTACTGATGATTTGTCTAGGATCTCAAGCAACAGTCAATAAATAAGCTGAAGGTAAAGTGTATATTGTTAGTAGGGATGCTCAAATATTAAAAAATTAGAATAGTTGCGAAAAACATTTTTTAAATTACATATTGTAAAGGGACGTCACATATCCTTATATCCTGTTCACTGCATCAAAATTTAATGTTACAGCACTTATTTAAATCACATCCTCGTCGAAAAAATATGTTTCATAATGGGAGTTTCATTGTTTATACGGCTGCGTGATCATGATGAATAATGTACACGAGCTTTCTTCACATGTTGGTTTAATTAGCACCCAAAAGTTTTAATACATAATTGAGGATTCTTTTTCTGAGATTGGTTTACATTGAGTTCAAATCAAAAGTGCACAGATTTCCATGTGGAACTGAAATGTGGCATTGGCTGAAAAGAAAGTATGTGAAGTGTTGACCGTTTCTGATTTTTTCAAACCCTTAACCAACAAATGAAAGTTTAAAGTTTACCCCAAAACATTATGTGTACTCAAACCGAAAAACTAAGTAATAGATTAGGGGAATATACTTCCCCGACCACAAACGTCCCCGTTCTTGCTGTGACCGTCTCACAAACACATCTGACAACCTCTCGGCACAACCTCACAGCTCAAAGTTCCAAAATAGAATGGCAGACCAACACAATCACACTTCCTTCTCGACCACAGTGCCCCTGGCAGCCACCCAACATGCTAAGCAAAATAAATACGTTACTAATTAAAATTTAGTAAAATATAATGAACAAATACAATCTTTAAACTGGTAAACCACATCTGGAGTGAAAATATCTCTTTCTGAAACATAATTACACTTTAAATTACAAAATAAAATGTAATATCTTTAGCGGCATGTCTTTTGATTGGCTCACACCGGCTCGCCCAAAATGCATCAATGTCTCTCTCGCACACTCAACTTGCAGTCGGACATGTGTGCTCCAGTTAAAAATAATAGTACATAGTAGAAAATTGCTTACAATCTAAATTTAGCTCTTCCAGGAACTGGGTAAGCACACTTGTGCTGTTATACTTAACTGGTCAACAGTACACCCAGCCTGAAGTTATATAATGTACAATTACTGTTCATACCAAAATTGTTGTAAATATTCTTGAATTAAAATCAAAAGGTACAAATTAACCTCAACTAAAACAAACCAAATTATACAAAAAATAGAATAATTTCAATACTGATACAGGTTGTAGTGTCACGCCTGCTATGGCTAACTTGCTGCACAGATGCAGTGGTCAGCGCGGGCCGGCAGCCGTCTGCGAATGCAGGTAGCGAGTAATGGGACACCAGAGATTTGCGCCGGCCGTCGAACGGGGGACCGCAGACAGCTGGACTTTCCAGAACCTGGGCAGTGACAGTCGGTCTTAGCTTGGCATTACAGCTTCAGTGGTCTAGCGGTTAACATCCTCAATTTCACTAAACCTGCAAAAGCAAAACAGCTGCTGCAATTTAAGCTCCCCTGCATGAGCTCTTGAAGAATGACATAAAGGGTAGTGACCCTTTGGCGTGGACAGCAGAAAGTGACAAAGCCTTTGAGGACTGCAAGAACAGTCTCGCCTCAGCTGCACGCCTTGCCCATCCTATACCAGAGGCACAGATGGCCATTATGACAGATGCCTCCGATTTTGCAGTTGGGGCAGTGCTACAGCAACAGGTTTAGGGAGCCAGGCAACCATTGACATTCTTCTCAAAAAAACTTTGCCCATCTCAAAGGAATTACGGTGCCTATGACAGAGAGCTCCTGACCATCTACCTAGGACAATATCAGATCCGCCACATGGTTGAAGGCCACAACTTTGCTATTCTCACCGACCACAAGCCACTTGTTTTCACCTTCACCCAAAATCCTGACAAGTGCTCTCCCTGCCGGGCCTATCACTTAGATTTTATGTCAGTTTATCACAGATATTCGGCACATCTTTGGCATTTGCAACACTGTGGCCGAAACGTTGTCTCTGATAGACTCAGTTACGACACTAGACTATGAGGCTTTCGCCGAATCATAAGCAGCTGACGAAGAATTGCTTCAGTTTCTGCAGCAGCACACTGGTCTCCATCTCACTAAAGTTTGTCTGCCTGAGTTGGGAATTGAAGTGTGTTATGACTTGTCAACACTATCTCCGCGACCATTCATCGCAACCCCTTTCCGTCTGACTGTTTTCGACACAGTCCACCATCTCGCTCATCCAGGCATCAACACATCTATGAAGTTGGTCACTCAGCGGTTCGCGTCGCCTTCGATCAAGTTGGATTGTCTGCAATGGGTGCGCTCCTGCCTTCCATGTCAACAGTCAAAGATCTTCCGAAATGTGTCCTCACCAATTATATCATTCCTGCAACCATCTGCCAGGTTCAACCATGTTCACCTCGACCTAATTGAGGCACTGCCATCATCCCAAAATTTCCGCTATGGCCTCACTATGATAGATTGCTTCACTCGTTGGCCTAAAGCAGTGCCTTTGGATGGTTTTTAGGCAGCCACTCTGGCGAGGGCTTTCTACTGCACACGGATTGCACGATTCTGGATGCCACTACATATAACTACAGACCAAGGGCACCAATTCAAGTCGTCGCTGTTTAAGTTCCTTGTTAATCCAGCAGGCACACCTTTCTTTCGGACCACAGCCTATCACCTAGCCTTCAATGGTATGGTGGAAAGGCTGCACTGCTAACTCAAGGCAGCAATTTGCTGTCATTCTACCGAACGCTGGATGGCCGTCCTACCTACGATCCTAATGGGAGTGCGGGCTGCATGGCATAACGACCTCCATGCCTCTGCAGCCAACTTGGTTTTTGGCTAATCACTGTTCCTGCCTGGAGAGTTTCTAGGCACCAACTTCAACGCGAAACCTGTAGATGCCTTAGGACTTGTCAAGGACATCCGTCTTCATTTCTAGAACCTTCGACCAGTCAGTGGTTCCTGTCAATTGAGTCATGGCCATTCATATTCAAGGACCTCCACACGGCCACGTAGATCTTTAATTCGCCAAGAAGGGTCTTGTGGGTCTCTGCAACTACACTATGAGGGCCCGTTCAAAGTCCTCCACCATACACCAAAGACCACGACCCTGCAGATGCATAGTCGGCAGGTACTGTCACCATTGATCACCTCAAGTCTGCATACACTATGGAGGACCAACAGGCATCTGCGCGCCACCCACCTACGACATCGGCTGCTGCTTCAGGTGCGGACAGCCCACTAGCCGTACCGGCTGCACCCTGCCCTCTGACACCACCAGCACGGTCGTCTACTATGGTACCGCAGCGCTCTTCCCTGCGTTCCTCCAGCTGGGCGCCTCTGGCGATGCGTTCGGGGCGGCATGTTCGCTTCCCCAACCGTCTCTAGGGTGGATTTTCGTGAAGTGGGCACATTACTGGCAGGGGGGGTGCTGTAATATTACGTCTGCTATGGCCAACCTGCGGTATGGATGCAACGGTCAGCGTGGGCCAGCAGCCATCTGCGAGTGCAGGTAACGAGTAATGGGACACCAGAGGTTAGCGTCGGGACAAAGGGACCGCAGGCAGCTGGACTTCGCAGAGCCCGGGCAGTGGCAGTCAGTCTTAGCTTGGCATCGGAGTTCAAAGCACAGTAAGTGTCTGGGCGACTTTATTGTACTGTAGCTAGCCAGTCACACTAATTTAATAGCTTCCCCCTTCAGGGGAATCCTGAGGCTATACGGGTAAAGACCTAATATTACCCTTCTGAACTTCTGTCAATACCTGAAGATAATAAATCAATTACTGAATAACAAATATTTCAACAAATTACACCAAATAAAATAAACATGATAATGATAATACTAAATGAAATAATTAAGGCCTAAGTAGATGGGTGGACCATCTGACAGTATTTATATTTAAAATCTGAATACCATAGTCACAAAGTGTGAATAATTGTGTTGGTCTATCTCATATTTGCTTGCAGTTGTGATTCGCTGTTGGTTCATGCACTTCGTTCTTTTAAGCAGATTTAAAAATCAATAATTTTACCTAATTTTAAACATGAAAAAAGTTACATTACACTGGTTTGATTCTGATACTGACCAATGAAATTGTAAACAAATAGGCAGTTATTAATACAGCACAGTGTACAGGTAAATTCCATCATGATTTGCACCACCACGTGCAGCACGGGTTGCAGCAGACAACAAAGCAAATTAAATGTGTGATAAGTGAAGAGAAGTGGTTCTCTAAATTTTTTTGAAAATCAAAAGTTGCTTTGCTTTTTTTAAAACTCGATATTACGATAAAGTCTTGAAATTTATGTTCAGTATTATCTGTAACATACCACAGTTCATTTCTTCATGTTAAGTTGTACACCTACCGCAGTGTAATGTTTATTGTTTACATTTGTCTACCTGCCTTCGTAGAGTACGGTTAGTTAACAAGAAAGCAAATAAATAATGTTAAATGAAAAATTTGACATATGTTATATTACTATTAACATATTTATAAAAGGTTTAGGAAAAGGAATCTTCATTCCTATTGTGTATTATTTTGTGATCTGTAAGTGATTGGTTACATCAAGGCCTACAATTGTTTCTAGTTTAATATGTGTGATATTGTTGTCTGTTTATCTCACCAATAGTTTCAAAGTGCGATGAACAACATGATCTCAGATGGTCAGAACAATAGTATTTGTTCACATGTTAATGTAAATATGTAACTTTTTTTAAATTTGCAGTTTCTGAGCCACCCTTACATATCCTTGTACCAACTGTCATCTCTTTGCCAAAGTGGTAACTATACAGTTAAATTCCTTAGTTGCAATTCATTATTAAACTGCTTTGTCCTGAGCTTAGATTAGATTTATTGATGCACTTGATATGTTAATTACTGTAGTTGTTTCTTTTACTTAATGGCTGATAGGAAGTTACTGCTGATGCAGAAAATAGTTCTGCTCGCCCTTGCACTAGCTTTGCCGATGTCACAAACACCCTCAACATTCCATCACTGGCTTGTAGCCAATCACCAACAATATGGCCTTATAGGGCATGGATTCCAGGAAAGCTGCGCCCACCATCGGCGCCGCTGTGTCTGACTGCTAAAGACCACCACTTCCCTTAAAGTTATACCAATTTACATAAAGCCTACTAGTACTTAATTGACAAAGTATACAACAAAAACTCGCTAAGCTAGAATTTAGGAAATTCAATGCTGAGCATTTTGATACCAAACTTGATATGGGAAACTTGATTTTAGAGTTACAGCACATTACCTGATACTTTAAAAGAAAACAGCACATCAGGCAACTTCAAATTCACTATAAAACTTTACCACATAAAAATTGCCCAAAAATACACTAAAATAAAATGTTGGAAAACCTTGTGCAAATCCACCACTAGGTGTTTACACTCAAAATTATGGTAGGAACTGGAAAGTTCACTATACAGCAAAATGTTATTACAATAAGTTACAGGAAAATACTTGATGAACAGATACATGAGCAGTTGCAATAAAATATATTTATCTACATTTGTTTCCAAATTTAGGCTAAAACTCAAACATACTAAACACCCTGAAGAGACTGAAATAGCCTCGGTACAGAAATAACTAAAGAAAATAATCTGTTTAGAATTTAAAGGAGTATCTTTTCAACAAAAACATAAAAAGCAAAGCAATAAGAATAGTTGTACGTAGGCCTACAGTTTTTGTTTGTAAATGACAGTGAGTATTTTTATTTTAAACACAGTTATAACGTACTTTCAAGAGGAACAAATATAAGTTTGTTTATTTTTAAATCAATTAAAAGTGCACAATGTAAAACAAATTAACATTTAGCATAGTTACAGAAAGGTTCTACAAATCTTCTAAAATGCACAGACCTTTTCAACCAAGATAATGCAAACATAATATCTAACATTCTTACACTGCACAGAATAACAATGTTGCGCACTCATTGTACATTTAAAGAAAGAGTCCATTTTTTTTTGCACAGTAGCTGTTTTTAATGTGTTTTTTCAGCACTAACCAATTTATTGATAACTGTAATAGTGTCCGAGTCCTCATCAATATTTGCAAAAACATTTTTAAGGATGGCAAGAGTAAAAGTTCAAGACATGGTGCTGCACGTCCTGACACATCAACATCCACATTTAGAAAGTTGGAAAAGTCATCTTTGAAAAGTGTTCTTGCAGCTGATTCCAGCCATCAACATCGTGATCTTTTTCCTCTTATTTAATAAGACCTAAACCTTCACTGAACACTAACCCAGCCTTCTGAAAGCAGTTAGAGATATCAAAATATTTCTCATAGCCAACACATTCCACTTGCACTGTGGGACCGTGGTGGCCGTATGGTCAGACCATTTGCCTCCCACCAAGGTAATCCAGGTTTGAATCCTGGTGGGGTCAGTCCCTTGATTTTTGCATGTGGGAGGTCCCTGTATTTTAACATGTGGGAATTGTGCCGGACGATGCCATAGGTCGTCTGGTTTTCTCCCGTTTTACTGTATAGTAAGACCACTTTATAACGACTGCCTTTATATAACGACCCTATTCTCGAAAACAGTGAGGGGTCATCATAGAGAGGTTTTATTGTATCCTGTTATGTGGTATGTTTATAGTTTTACTGCAGTACATACCAATAATACACTTCCAAACACACATTGTTTATTGGGTAATTTGTAGGTGTTTATTTTGTGTTTGATTACATACTTTAGTGTTCATATTTAAATGTAAAGTTACACAGTGGAACCCCTGAATTACACCCCCTGATTCTACACTTGCCTGCCATTTACACTGTTTTATTTGGTCCCATTTAACAATTTTACATTATAACCTTCCCTCAGATTACACTTTCCTGCATTTTACACCATTTTTTACAGGTCCCTTGAGAAGTGTAATTCAGGGGTTCCACTATGCAGAAAATGAAAGCATTTTGAATTACAGAAACTTTTGTTGACAAAGAAAATATTACATGCAGGAATGTCGTTATTGCGTGTTACCATATTTGTCAGTGTATTGAAGTAATACCTGAAGAAGTTGATTGGGATCTTACAGTAAGTGTAAAATGAGTAGAACATTGTACATTTGCAAAAAAAAATCACGAGGATAGACATGAAAACTACATAAACACAATATTGTTTTCATTACTTAACTTAATTCAGTAAAGAATGTAGCCTAAATAAAATGAGAGTGTACGTATTTGTACCTAGGGACAGGGAAAATGATACATGGCAATACAGTAAACATTTCTGCTATTGAAACAGTTGTGACAGTGGACAGACTTTGTATTTTAAGAGGAAGTGTAGAGGCTACATTAATAGCATTAATACACATTTATTATTCGTGAAGAGTAAGTGTACTTGACTTAGTCATGCATAAACTTGACAAAGAATAAAACATTTCAGAAAATAAATGCTAGTGTAACAGTCACTAGTGCCAAACATTGCAAAGAAATTTAGATATTGTTTTACAACAGGACACTAATGTGATATATTTTTTCTTCTGCTTTTTCTCATCCAGTGCGTACCAAGGCTTTGATTAGCGCAAAGTTAGAGAAGCCGTTGGTAGTTCTCCGTAGCAGAATGCCGAACGTCAAGATCTTTAGCGGCGCATCGCACCCGGACTTGGCGCAAAGAATTTTTGATCGCCTTGGCATCGACCTGGGCAAGGTGGTCACTGAAGTCATTGTACTACAGTGACACACGGTCTTGTTACAGTAGAACTTCTGTTTTTAGACCCCCTTTCCCATTTTTTTACTTTCCCTCATTTTACACTATTTTTTTTTTTTTGTGGTCCATTTGCTGCTTTTACATTAGAACATTTCCCGCTTACTGCACTTCCCTGCATTTTACAGCAATTTTTCCAGGTACCTTGAGAAGTGTAAAAAAGTGGCTCCTTTATATTTAGGTATAATGTAAGAATGGTTACATTTATTTGACCAAAAAATTGAAGTCCTCATGCTTGTTATTGTTAAATATTTGTGGATGTTATTATGCAATGTAAGCATGCTGGATAACTTATAACTTCATAAACAACAGCCTGTTCAGATTGGTGATGCCTGTGTTGGTCACTTTTCAGTTATATCTGGATGCTGCGGAACAAGATCGCGAGCGCTACCTCAAAGAGCTTCATGCTTATAAGCAGACAGAGGCGTATAAGATATTCATGCAGAAACAGAACCAAAAGAAGCAACGGGAGGAGAAAATGGTGACTGATGCTGCACCACAAAATGATGAGGTCAGGTATCCCCCTCAGCCTAAATTAAAAACCTACACTTGTTTGTCCCATAACCACAGACAGAAAGTTTTCTTATTTTAATTCCATGCCTGGTTGTTGTAAAATTATTTTGAAAATATTATTTTAAAAGCAACCTGAGATCAGAATTAAAGAATTACTACATTGTTTTGACACTAATATGTTGTTGTGGCCCATACTGGGTGTCCTGGCTTTCCTGGTGCTTGTTGCCATCGCTGCAGCTGCCACACCTTCAAGTCCAGGGTTGGGATCCCCTTTGTCGCTGTTGGATCCTTTGCCTCCATAGTCTTCGCTCCAAGCTTCGGACTGTGTCTAGAACTAGTTAGTTGTAAGACTTAATCTATGGTAGCACTTCTACCTACGTGGTATCTGGCCCATCGCCAATTGTGTCTATGGTGGTGTGGCATACAAAGTAATGGTTCAACTTATCTGGTCCACCTACTTCTTCGATACCACAGAGGAGAGAGACACGAGTCTGTCTACCTTCGTAATGACCTACTTAGTGGCCTACTGTCTGTCACCACACCTGGCAGAGACTTTCAGACCATTACAACTAAAGTCAGACAAGACCAAGTAACCAATGTCCACCTGAAACCTTGGCTTGGCTAGGCGACGTAGTCATCAGAGCGCAGCTCGACGAGGTCGTCAAGTGCTCACACATTGTATGGATCAGCTCTCTGTGTTAGTGCCACTGTTGGGCTGCGCAGCTTCGATTGCCTATGCTACTTCCTTGACCATTCTATATTGCTTTGGTTGTTACGACAATCGATAGGCCAGTCGTGGCAATTGGTGCCCTTTTAGGTAATTATGATTCGTGAGGCTTTACAAATAGTACCATTTACTTCACTCAATTTTTACACTTTCCCACAATTTAGAGCTGCTTTATGTAGTACTGTTACTGTTTTTACATTAAAAATGTCTTCCTTTTTACACTTTTCGTACATTTTACGACTGCTTTTCCAAGTTCCTTCAGAGGTGTGTAGAAAAAGAAGGGGGGTGCACTTTTTTAAGAAGACAACTAAAATAAATAGTTTCCTGCAGGTATAAAACTTCAGAAAGCTAAACAAAAATCAGGAACTATTTTGAAAATTTTTGTGGTATTAAAGAACTGAAATTTCTTTTTTGTATGTACAGTATGTGTCAAAAAATATGCAATGTGATTAAGTAGAAAAATGGATAAACATACAGTATTTAAAGTTTTCTTTGATAAGCACTTGTATGTATGTTGAATTAGAAAATATTTATTTTGTCATTACTTTTGGCTATTAGGTACTTTTATTTAAGAAACGAAAAATTCAAGTAGTGCAGCTAAATATGCAGTTTTCATTACCATTTCAATATAAAGCAATATTAAAACAGAATTTTTATTTTTGGAAAGTTGAGAATGATGTATGCATTTGATGATCGCAACAGTGTCTTCATAAGTGTTTATTTGCAGGAACCAGAGAAAGAATCTGATATGCCTGGTTTCGACATTCCAATTTTTACTGAAGAGTTTTTGGATCATAACAAAGGTGAGTAACCTATCACATGGATTTGGTTTTTGTTTCCAGAATCATTTATATTGTGATTTCTATTTTATATGGTTCACAAATGTTATCAATGTCTTTTTCCTCCTCTCTTTCCAAAATTTCATATACGTATTTTATTTTAATTTGTATATTTTATTTTAACATTTTTCTGTGTACATTTAATTAACAGGTGTCATATTAGCCATAAATTAAAAGCTTTTATTTTTAAAAATTTTTGAAAGTTCTGAATTATAATTGCACAATTAAAAAAAAACTTTTATTTTATGTTGACTGAATTTTCTTGCATACTTATTGTAAGTTTTTTGATAAAGTTTTTGAGTTTTAATATAACTTTGACGCGAGCGGGGGTTGGTGATTAGATAGTGAATTGCCCGGTGCGCCAGCCCGTTATTGGAGAACGGGCACTCAGTCGGTAGATTCTTCTCTCGCAGGGCCGCGTGGCCGACGGCCGTGGCGTTACTTACGTGATCACCCCACTCGACGTCTGATTGGTTGTTGCGCAGAGGAATCTTATGGCGTTCCTCAC
>PNEQ01020167.1:0-42133 GCA_003012365.1 Medauroidea extradentata
TTTTTTTTTTTTTTTTTTTTTTTTTACTTTTAATATTTTACCAAACCTGTTTGGTATCTACAATGGCAAGGCATTCGACCATTTAGTAGATATTATTTAAAATATATTTTTTCTTTAAGGAGTAGTGTTAAACAATGTTATTGTATTTTCAGTTTTTTTAGCCATAACATTAGTTCAAATTGTATAATCAAAATTTTCTGTTCGGCAAAGCGTAGGATGTATTCTTGGTTAGCTTAGTGACGTAAATAATAATGTAATCTTTCATTAATTTGCCATGTAGAATCATTGTAAGAGAATTTTGAAAGTTAACATATAATTATCTTGCGTTTATTCTGTATGACAAATTAATGAAATATTCCATTATTTTTTATGTCAAGCAGTTTACCAAGAACATATCCTATGCTTTATCGAAGAGAAAATTTTGATAATACAATTTGAATAAATGTCCAGCTAAAAAACTGAAAATACAACATAATTGTCTAACACTCTCCTTTAATGCAACAAAATTTTGGCTGAGGCAAAGGTAATAGCTTCTACCAACAGCACGAGCAAATATTTTGCTGACATTATGAATTTAAGATAATATCTAAAGCCGAATATGTTTACCTGCATATACCCACACATAAAACCAAGTATTTCTCCCGTCTTTTACGATCTCTGGTGCTGTATTTTGGAATGATTTACCCAATGAATAGAGCCACGATTTTGTCGCGAAAAGATTATTGCCCCACTTTGTTTCAGTGACTCACGTGCACATCGGCAGTTCTGTTTCAAGGTTATTGGCAGCGTGTCTTTGTTCAGACACGTTTCTCATTTTACTGCACCAATCAGAATACGATTATCATGAGTCTGCACGTCTATAATTTGCCAAGGCAAGTGAGAGTAAAACCATCCAACCACAGACGACGTAGCAGAGCTGCAGGTGTGCACATGACGCATCGAAACCAAATGTTGCAGAAATCTTTTCGCCATAAAATCGCTGCTCTACCAATGAACTAAAGACTTGCTCAAATCTATGCAGTTTCAAACGATATTTAAAAACACATCTGAGGCAAACGAAACATCTCATGAAATAGTCGTATAGTGCTATTTTAGCTATTGTTTCCATCTGTAACGTGTTTTGTGTGTTAAGTATTTAAAGCAATCTTAAAATCTAATTATTGTTATTCAGGCAAGCAATTTTATTAATTGACCGTAAGCTTTACTACAGTATGAGTCAGCAAATTTATATAGGTTGGCATTCTCGTATTAATTTTTTCTTGTGAATAATATGTTTATTACATTTTACAATGCTGTAATCAGGATACAAATAGACTTCCGCAAACTTAAGCCGTATAGATATGTAGCTATACATGTTGTTTATAGCACACACAATAATTGTAATTTTTCATTAACTAGTGCGACATTGTCTAATTTAATTGTACAAATATTCAGGGCATGCCTTATCTACAGAGTGTAGCGTTTAAAGCCAATGAACATTTTTAATGTGTAGGCCTATAGTTAAATTATTGAATCATTTTCTTAGATTACTTTTGTATTTTAGGTTTCACTATCACAATAATTTTACTTAACGTCAATCACACATGCATGTTTTAATCGTATAGAAGTGAAAAAGTGCAATAGAAGACGGAAATTTTTGTTTCACTGCAGTGGTATTTAATGAATAAATTACGCAGACCAATGCGTTACTTTGAAATATATATTTTTGCTTATAAATCGGTCAAGAATGTTATCAACTGTTGCTGTTTAGTTATATTTCTAAAATAACTACATAGCTTTAAATTTCAATAATATTTTGGGCATTTATTTACCTACTACTTCCCTTTCATCTGTGACACTAGTTTTATCAAACCCACGTGACTAATATTCAAGACAATAAATACTATATTAAAGTAACGTAAACATTTTACCGCAAGCAACTATGTAAAACCTTGTGTCGGTACGTTTGTTATCCTTTCACAATTCACATGTAACTAATTTGGTAGTGTATAAAGAACTTGAGATAGGCTACGTAAATAAAATTTATTAGAACAGTTACGGTGTACCACTAAGTCAATAAGTTGTCAAAAATCAGCTCGCATGTGCTTGAGTAACTTATATATGTGGAGTCTGACTGTACAGCTCGAAGATCATGCGAATTTTTTATATTTGATTAATTATATAATCTCACGGTACTATTCAATTTTCCTCAAATGTATCAATATACATTATTTTCGGCAACTGTTAGCAAGTTTTCTTTATAGTTTTCATTTCATTTTGAAAGTTTAACTGAGTAATAAGCAGCATAAAAATTTAACTTCAATATTCTACCATTGGCACAGCCGAGAGGGCGGGAGATTGAGGGTTCCAGCCCCACACTTAGCCAACAGAAATTGTAGAAATGTCCAAGTTTAAAACAAAGATGCTTAAAATCTCAATTTACCTGCGTGTTTGTCGTTATATAATCAAACTTCCAAGCTGGGACACCCCTACACCCTTTCACATAAGTTTAAACTATGCCTCTGATTTAAGAATGTCTTAACAGCCTGTGTCTATGATATTTACGTACGTATATGTATTGATAGTAATAGTTTTCCTCATATTTATTTTAAAAGCGCAGCCTATCAAGTTTTTCAAATGCCAATAAACGAAAAAAACACCTCGAACACAGCCGGAATGTTGTTAATTATTAAAAACACTCTTTCTAATCACTCCAGCTTAACTGAAACCGACATTTTCAGACTTCCGTACTTGAAGATGTACTAACTGGGTGTATGTTAAACTCAGATTGCGATGCGCACTGGACTTTGATACAGACTTTCCACCAATAAAACTGTGTTGCTACCACTTAAGGCCTATTCACAATTGCGATGTCCGAAATTGTGTCCCAGGACAAGAATGCGCTGTTTGGAGCACGTGACTCCCTGACGTCACATCGAGGACAAACTTGGGCCTAAGACAAATATTCACCAATCTTAATTTTTGTCCGAAGTTGTGTCCTAAGACCGAAGGAAATTTCAACTATTTTCGTAACTAGGCATAAAATTGAAAATATTGAAATTAAACACGGAAAATATAGAAGGTTTAAATCAATATGAGCTAAACCAAATGTTAATTTATCATAATTTTGTACCAGCTTCGGACATCATGAATGTGAACAGCGAGGGCGAATCTAAACACGAAGTTCGGACACGTCGACGTTCGTGGACACGGTCAAATGTAATTGGGCCTTTAAACTCTCATAGTAAAAATGAATCAGCAGGAATCTTGCTAGATAGTTCAACGTTTAGCTCGCAGTCGCTATACGGTATTTGATGCGCGCTTCAAGGTCGTCCTTATAGCTCCGTGACTTCCAAAACCTCAAACACGCAAGTAGACGACGGTATTAAGGTGACTCCCTACGCAGAGTTAGTATGTGGGTGAGGCACAAAATCGACTGAGCATTGAGACCGCAGCTGACTGGCGTATGCAATGCCATATCTCTTCTACGCAAGTTATTCAACTGGTGTCCAGTGTTTTACTAGTAATTATTATCTTACCTATGGATAAGGTTAATTCTACTTAAGGTTAGAAAGAAAATGTGTTTTCTTATGAGACAGTTCGGCAGAGGGAAATTTTTCTGCCTTTAGTTTCGCTGCTATCGCTAAAGGACCAGAAAAATACGAAATTGTAATACATTTAAATTGAAATAGGCTTGGAAATGACGGAAGCCGTTTAACTTAATTTTAAAGTGAAAATAGACCAATTTCACGTTTTAAATTATCAACTTTGTGTAACTTAAAATTCAGGAAAGCTCTGTGGTTGGTCGGTTTGCACTCATTACCGACACCAGCGCTCAAGCGGCAGAAATTGTCTATGTGACAAACTTCTAACATGATTTGTAACCTTAAGTAGAATCAACCTTACCTATGGACTTCTTCAAGCGGTGGCCATCCTTATCACTTTATCTATGGAAAAGTATACAGCTGAAAGTCCCGCACATATATCATCGAGCTATTCGAAGACGGTTGGTAATTTGCACAGATATAGCACTCTGCAAAACCCGTTTTTAAGCATTTTGAGCGATTAAAAAATCGTGGTTTTAATAAGCGTATCGGAATTTTAAACTTATAGAGTCATAATTTAAAGCGTGTGTTGTTTTCTAAACATAAAAATGTATTGCACGTTAAGTAGATTCTTAACAAAAAATATATTCGTGATTCGCTGCAACACATTTCAAGCCCAGGTAGGGAGCCGCCTTAAGGACTTGTTACCGGTTTTTTTTTTCAGACTGGTGCCAATAACTCAAATATTTTTTAACCAAAAGTTTTCAAAAAATTTGAGTGAACGTGCAATCACACGATGCACAATACTGTGGACGCATTTTTTTTTTTTTTTCAATAACGTATCATTCGCCAGCAAAAAATTAATTTCCTTCCATTTTTGTTTATTTTCACGACGAAAAATGTGGTACTTTGGGTAATGAAATCTAAAAAAACCGTTCAGTATAATTCTACAAAAAAAATTCTGCTACAAATTATAACTTATAAGTGTCAAAACTATGCAACGAAATTTTGATAAGAGTATTAGGTAGCAATAAAAAAAATATTTTCGAAATCAGTGCAAAACTCCGGAACAAGGCCTTAAGTAGCGGGAGAAAGTAGTTGCGGCGAAGGCTCACAGATGGCGCCAGAGTCGCGCGCGCTCGAAGTGGCTGTAACTTTCTACTCGGCGCAGCGCTGTTCGGCCGGTTAGTCGTGCGGGCGACGGCCTGTGGCGTGCGTGCTGAAGTATAGGCGTGTGTATGTGTGTGTGTGCATGTACGCGCGTGCCTGCGTGTGCATGCGGCGAGAGGAGATGCTCCTAAGAGCTGCGTGACCCGGCCATCGGGCCGCCCAGCCGAGCAAACCTAACCTCTACGTCTTCCTAGCAGCATAGCTGCATCCATCCACGCCACGTAAGTAAACACTCTACTTCTTCCTAGTTATTAATTTAGTAACGTAGACTTAGCATCGTACGATTCGAAAAATGTCATGTGTTCCGTATATAAAAACTTCGTTTCAAATTCAAAGTATACGATTATTGCTAATATCACCCATTTCTTCAGTTTTCGGGAACGAAAGTTTTTTAAGCCGATACTATAAAGCCACCTTAGTATTAATTAAAACTGAAGGTTTTCCACACTTGAGACGTAAACAATTTTTATTCAAAGTTAATATTATTTATTGAAAATTTTATGTCTCTATTAAGTTATAGTATTTGATTTTTAAGTAATTACTCAAAGTCATTCAAATTGCCTGAAATACAAAGAAAAAAACTGTTTACACATTAAAAATAACTTTCTAACAAAGCTATTATGTGTTTTACAACGTCTGCTCCCATTAAGGTTAAAAATAATCTCGATAATGATAACATAAATGTGAGATCATGACCTACCCAATACGTCACAGTTTTAGTACTTTAATAAGGTCACGTGTGTCCATTAGTTAAGTAAAGGCAGTGTCGCCCGCAACGTTGGATGTAGAGGGGAAGTAGAAGTAGGGGGAAGGGGGTAAATGGCCTTCAATATTTCAATCATAAAAATCTTGCTCCCTCTGCAGATTTGCTGTAATTTTTGGTATGTGTGATAGCGCCTAAACGCAAACTGTTTCTATACACAACCAGTTTATTTAACTTTTTCTATAAAATATTTTCCCTAGCCTCATTCTCCTCCACCTTCTATATTTATGTGTGTGACCCTGACATAAAGAGTTCTAACTCATGTATTTACCCTTCTCCAGATGACACATGCAGACGTCGATAAATATATCAAAATTTAAAAAAATACATTGCGTAGGATATTAATGACCCTACCAACAATAACAAACATAAAATATGTGACCATAAGTTACCAGTTGAATAAAAAAACCTGTGGTCCATTACAATACCATAAGTTAAGAATTAATTCACATTCGTAATTTAATAATTGTAGAGTGGAAATTCTAAATGATCTAAGTGCCAAAAGACACTGAATTTAGTTAGTTACATCAAAATGAACTATGTGACGGTACCTATGTCTTGCCGTAAGATCTAAGTCCCTATATCTGTCTTAATAGTTTCTATTATCGTTGAAAGATTGGATGCCCCATACATAATCTTGCGTCGTTGTTGTTTCCTTTTAGTCGAAAACATTTTTGGCACTTAGAGAGTTTCGAATTTCCGCTCTGCAACTAGCAATTCAACTGCAGTGTATTTTGAATTTAGAAAGGTTCATTACATAGACAGCAAAAACATGAATAGTTTTATATAAAACACGCCGTAGCTATAGTATAGAAACTCAGGTAATTTGAATATTCAGTTAAACTGGGTTCTAACTGGAAAACTGAAGATGTATTACAGCAAGATTGCTAAGGCCAAATATCGCATCTGCATATAAAACCAGTTATACGTAATGGTTTGCTTGTAACAAAGAAATAATAAAGAAATTTACTTTGTCGGAGTCAGGTTGGTATGCCCTAAGGTTGACACGTGCATGGTGTGCCATATTCCTGACCGCCCTTATGTTCCAAGCGTTGAGGTGGGTCAACAAGCCAAGTGGCATTGCTGAGCTGTTAGCTGTCACATTGCTATATTCCGCAGTAATAATACAAATAACTAACGTTCGTTGCATGTATTGATGTCCTACTTTGCCGACACGCCAGGAAATGATCGTAAAGACATTATCAATTATTCTACATATGAAACTCATGTTATCTATCATTCCAGAACCGTACTCGTGTGTTGACGCTAAAATAGTTAGTCAATTTACCAGACGAGCGTATAGGAGCGCTAAGAAAGTAGGTCTGGTAGAATAGTTTCCCAGACATCCGTGGTAACACTCCTAAACCTTTTTATAAAACAGTCAAATGTATACTAAAGTTACCAGACTTGTATTGTAACATTTGTAAAAGTTTGCATATTTTCGAGGCGAAGTATGGTAACTGCCCCATATTGCATTTAGGTTAATTACTTCCTAAACATTTTAGGAAGTTTATTTACAGTGCTGTTACTTCACTGTAATATGTAAAAGTACCAATGTATACTTTTTTTGAAATCAAGTGCTTTGGCTGAATAAACAAAACAAGGTTATCAAAAATGTCTTGTCCCATAATTCAGATATTTTCATTACATATCTTGAAATGTCCACAAATGTAACAAATAAAGTACACACAGCGCTTCAATAGAATTTATTAAGTATAACACAATAATAAAGATTGCAAAATATAGCTATTTCGCTTCTCTTTGCCATTTAGGCCTATTCCATTTAAAGGCTTCTACCTGCAAATCACGAACGTGTGTTCTTGCCTTAACCTCATACTGATTGGCTCATTCAAATTAACGACGCCTCTGCAGATAGACACAACGTGAAGCAGAGATACAGACATGCGCATATGGCATTGAAACAAGTTGGTGTGCAAAAATAATCACTGACTCTATTAATCTATATATATACACACATACGTTTATGTATGTCCTGTTTTAACTCCTTAGTGCTTTGAACATAGGCCATCAAATCTTCTATTCAGATACGTACTCTGCTATTCAAATCTATTATATATATCACTAAGTATTGAAGGTAAATATATTATATAAATTATAAAACTTGTCCAATATAACTGAAAATATTTGTACTAAAAATTGTTTTTATTATGTTGATGAATATATACAATATAAATAAAATGCAATTTTATTCCTACATCACTTACCAAATACTTAAATTATTTATGTTTAATTGGTTAAGATTTTAATTTTTTTTATATTTAAATTGCTATACATGTAGACATTTTAAAGTATATTTTACCTGCAATGTTAGCGATGTATAATTACTTTCAGTGTTATATACTAATTTTTGACTATGTTCTGTATTACAACACTGTTAATAGTTCCGTCAGGCTATGCATGTTGTTAAGTCAATATTAAATGAAATTTTCTACTGATAAGATTTATATCCCTGAGTTATTACTAGATATTAAATCTGTAGATTTTAAATAAAAATATAATACAACAAATCAAAAGTTATGAGTTTAAGAAATTTTATTGTAATTTTTCATTACAACTAAATTTACACATATGGGATATCACCTTCTTCCACCAAGCCCTTCAGTTGGAAGCCGGCGTGAATGTGTGTCTGGCGACTACGGCAGATAGTAGGCTACTGTAGCGCAGACAGAGAGAAGCGAGACGGTTTGTATGTAGGTGTTGCTGAGTCTATTTCCAGAGCTGCTTGGCAGACAACGTCCACTGCCTGGGTTATTCTTTACAATTTACAATGAGCTACATTCCTCAAACTACATTTACACTCGTGTTGAGCGCCGCTCCTATAGGCTGGTCACGGTAAAGTAAGAATTAGCAAAGACCGTCTTTCAAGAACATGTCACTTGTACACATCAATATGAATGTGTATGGCTCCTGTAGTGTATTTTTTTTGTGTGTTTCTTATTCAGTTATTGAAATTAGCAGTGCATTTCATGTTTTGTAATTTCCTTATTTATTGTAAAATACATTGTGTGATTTTTTTTAAAGTTGTAGTTGTTGTGATTAAGTGATAGACAACGAGATTCTGCCTTACCACATGTTTAATAAGTCGTCTTAGATAAATATATAACACTAATAAAATCGTTTAAATATGTAATGTTAACCTTTATTTCACTTTTCATTACAAATAAGCGGTACGAGATATTTATTACTCGCCGTTCTAAGTGTACGTTAACGAAATGCGTGAACTTAAAACATAGCAGGGATAAGAAAATAAAGTCAACACCTACGAAAGTTGTACAATATATCGTGGCTAGCTTATATACGTCCTCAACAACTATTCTATGTTTCAGCTTGTCCATATCATAACAACAAACATAAGTAATATTTGTAGGTCGGTTAGCTCACTTTTCCAAACAAAGACAATGCTCACTATTCACATTTCCTAAAAGCTTAACACGATTATGTAGAGACTCTTTAGGATAAATTAAGTACTATTGGAGATTGCGTTTTCAAGAATATTAATTTAGAATATATTTCATTTTGGTCTCTCAATAATAATTTTGATATACAGTCAAATATACACGGTATGTTTATTACTAACACTGCTATTATTACGTTTACAAACGACAGAAATATACTAATAACAGAAAAGAAAAATCAATGCCTTAAAAGTGCTTACTTTATCGTTAATATCCTATAGTAGACCTCTAGCAAGATATCGTCTATAAAATCTGTCCTTGCGCATATAATCGTATCTCCGTAGATAATTCTTCCGGGTATACGTGTTTCCTTTTCAGGAAAGTTAAAAAGATTATTATCTATAGACGGTACGTGTGACTTAAATCATAGCGGTGTTTAATAAACGAGAAAAAATAGTAATTAAAAAGTTGAAAATAGCATTTTAGTCCTTCAGCGCTCGGACCTTTGGATTTTGACACGTGCAATAACATCATACAGTTTCAAAGTGATCTTTTAACGATTCTTGCAATGGTATCGTTTATGAACATAAACGATTTTTTGACATATGCCATTACGAATGTTGCCGTATTGCAGATAAACCTACAATAATACAAAGGAACTAAAGAAAGTAAGCTGTAGTCAACACATATAAAACATACAGATAATTCCATGAAAGGAATGCAGTCATATCCCAGAAGACGACACAAGGACAAGAACAGATATAAACAACACTAAGTTAATTCCTAAGTGGAATATAGTCGACTGGAGAAGGACGACACAAAAACCAACAAAAGACAGGCGAAAAAAAAAGAAACTATAAAAAATGGGGTGTATGAAAAGGGCACCCAATGGATGAAAGACGACAACACAAATAATGAGAGACACGAATGGATGTGAACACAGACAAGAAATAATACAGACAAAAACAGACGGAAAATAGTAGACTTCTCAAGACGACAACATATGCTATGTTTCGGGAACTGGTATGTGTTCCCGCCTACAGGCACATGTACAGACTGAGCAACTCCAGCAGACAAACTGTAACATCTGGAAAAACAAGGGTCTTATGTAGGAAAAATGCCTACATGTAGCTCAGTCAATGTCACTGCAGCGGTCTCCTGATCAGTCACGCAGCATAAATGGGCTTATTTGCAGTGAAATGTGAATCAGTTATATTGTTTTGCTTACAAATAGTTTGGAAAAGTAAAATCTGCGATGATCAATTGTCTCTATTTAAATTAGTTTCTTATTTGATACAGGGAATCTAGACCCAAATAGCAAACATCAACTGGCCCACTTGTGCAAATCTGATCGTGCTAAGCAGTCCACAGGCAGTTAAACATTCGGAATGCACCCGCGGCCACATGTAGCATACGTGATGCATAATGAAATCACCCACACATTAACCACATGTGTACCACAAGCATTATTATTATACTCAGATGCTTTTGGTTAGTTTGCTAAGTCTGCTTGTGGACCGTATACTGAACTAACTAAGTTGCCCACATTAAAATTATTTCAGTATAACTACAAACATATATACAGACATGGCCTGATTAACAACCATTCCATCAACAGTAGACGACCGTACTAGCCAACGTTGGCCGCTTCTGCCAACAGTTGGCCAACTGGAAAATGATTGTATTTGCTACTAGGGGATATTTTATAGTTCAATACTTTGTTGGATGATGACTTTATTATTGCTGATGTTGATACCCGATTCTTTTATTTTCCTTTTTGTCGGGTTGGCCTCAAGCTCTTCCCACAGCATTCTATGACTGCTTTCCCAGACATGTTCGGCCAGTCTGGATTTTTTATAGACACATTTCAATTTCAGATCTAATTTACGTGCTATTGAACTACAAGGAACACTATTGGGATGTGGAAGCTGATTGGTTATAAGGTCCACTCTTGCTCGTTCACCACATGCCTCATTACGTCGTCTATCTTCTTCTCAAGGACTAATATTAAGAGAACGCATTGATACGTACATTTGCTGCGAGCAGTACAAACATTATTCAATATAGTGGACACTGCCACATAGGCCTTACGTCAAAGTAGTAGTAAATTGTCGTTAAATATCTTTGTAGTATTCGTTTTCCTGTTGGACTCTGACAAATAATACTACAATTTTATTTGCGAATATTATGTAACAAAATCAATCGAATAGCGTACATTATTCGGTTTTACGAATCAAGTTTGCACATTTTTTAATACAGCAGTCCGGTAGTTCTGTTTTAGCCAAAAGACATTGCTAAAAGACGTGCCGTATTAATAAGAACGTTTAGTAAGAAATTTTTACATCAATTCTTTGTAATAATTATCAAAATATAAACAACAAATTAAGATTGGCATAGTACGTTTTAAATAATAAACAATTTGTTTGGAATGTATCAGTATGTTTTCTGTAATTTCACGAATACGATTTTGTTTTTATAAGAAAAAATTCGTCCATTGACAAGTAATTTATTTTAAACGAATATTTGATAATCAAACTACTTTGCTGCAAACTTGACATACGGAGCACACTGTAAACCATTTCAGAAATAAATATTAATGATGAGACACATACGTGTATTGAATTCATCCTGTAGCTGTGATCCATTCACATTACGTTTCTGTAGTTGTTACTCTTCGCAAGGTGTGTAATAAGGAGAGACATGAGAATTTGACTTTAATACTTGGTGTCAAGGTAGAATTTGGTAGAAGTTACTGGCCTATACTCGCTCGAACATACTCCGTGACCGTATTATCTACGGACCTTCGTATATTTGTGAGAGATTTCTGTCGGCGCTGAACATTGAGATATTCAGCGCTGGTGAGGGGTGACATGGTGTATGGAGCAGCGCCGGAATGAAGGAGTATGGGAAACGGGAGATCCCCAAGATAACCCGCCGACCACGGTATCGTCCGGCACGATTCCCTCATGCAGAAATCTGGGGACCAACCGCGCCGGGACTCGAACCCGGATAGCCTTGGTGGGAGGCGAATGGTCTGACCACTCAGCCACCGTGACCCCTCTTGTATATTTGTGTGCCCGCATTTAAATTTAGTAGAAAGTCTACAGTTGACCTTATTTCAATGATAGGGAATGACTTTCGGTCGCTCCACGCGAACTGTAACAATAATAAAAATAAATTGTATTTATTTCCACAGTGGCGACGTTAAGACATTTTCGCCTTCTCTTACACTTAACCACAAACAGTAGGAATAAATTACACTTAAATTAGCATACATAAAACATTATGATGATATTTCTATGGTCATGTGCACTGATGCCTACAGTACTTCTACCGTGATAATAGAGAGAAAAATATAACAGTACGTATCAAAAAAAAATGTACGCATGTAAGAAAAAACACGCATCTAAAAAACTGTAGACTAACAGCCGAATTCAGATGAACACACAGTAACTCGGAATCCAGTCATATAATAACTCGAAATTTGTAGGTCTGTAGTTGAGAGTTGTGACCCATGATTTTCGCGTAAATATTATATCACCAACTTATTTCAATGTTTCACGTGCTCACCTGTAGCTTTGCTTCGTGGTCAGTGATTGGATGTTTTAAACTCTCAACGTTTTGGGTTTTCGGTTGCTTATCATAGGCGTGTGTTGCTCTGATTGGCTCCGTCAAATAAGTATCGCCTCAGAACAAAGACACGCCGCCAAAAAAACCAAGCAGAAGTGCAGGTTTGCATGTAAAGCATTGAAACAAAGCGGTGAAAAAAAATTTCCTGCGGAAATCAAGGGTTCCTAGTTTTGAAAGTGGCTGTAGGAAAGACGTGTAGACCTCAAATCTGTATCAGTGAAACGTTAATCACTGAAATTCTAGTAAACAATCTGTTCCTGACTGACATACCTGGAGAATTTATTGTAAAATCAGTTAGCAGGTAGGTTTAATTCACTGACCATACGTGTAAATCAGTACCATGTAGTCACTGAAACATTCAGGACATTTTCAGTAACTTCATGAAGCACATTTTAAACCGAAACGACTGTACTTCCAGCTAATAGGTTCATTCCTCACTGTATCACGTATACAGTGTAGGAGACAGCGCCGTCTCTTCTAGCATACATCACTACTACTAGCGGTAAAGGTCACTGGTCCTGTGAGCGGATGACCTTTGATTAACGGCTTCTCGCCGCTGTTGAAATATACACCTCGGCTTCTCATTGCGTGCTGTGTTGGTGTATCCTCCTGAACTTGTTTTCTCGCTCTAAAATAGATAGTTAGCATCCTAGTGACGAATATGTCCGCCAGGGAGCGACGCGCGGGGGAATGTCACAATGGTGACGGAGTAGAAACAAATTAATTCATTTAATATTATACCCACATAAATGTTGTGTGCCTTTATCTTAAGGGGTATGTCTGGCGAACGACTGGAATACCTAATCGTCGATATAATCTAAACTACTCATCGTAATTCGATGGAATTTTTTGCCGAGTAGATATTATATTAGCAGAATTTTATTTAAATAGCACTGGACAGTAGTATGCTCTGCTTTCGATTTAAAAAAATTAAAGACTGTGTTTAGAAAAATAAGGAATTAAAATTACAAAATCTATAAATACGGAAAATAATTATTTGTATAATTTTTAGTACAGTAATATCCAGGACTATATTAATAACCTAAATCGGAAAATATTTGCGTTTTGATTTTTTTTTTTATATTTTTAACATCCGTAAACCACTCGCACAGAGGTTTTCGAAGAGTAAAATTAGTTAAAATCACGTGGCGTATATTTTTTACGTTCGATTATTTTTCAGGTCCTTAACTATCACCACGGTGACGGAAGCACGGAGAAAAAAATTACATTAAGTTGATATTGTATCCATAAATATTGTGTGCCTTTATCTTAGCACTCAATTATATTCTAACAATTATAAGTTTGTACAAAAGTCCACTTTCAGGGGCCATGGTGGTCGAGTGGCTAGACTACTCGCCTCCCACCAAGGCGACTCAGGATTGATCTCAAGTGGTAAATCGTACCGGACGATGTCGCTGTCCAGTGGGTTTCTTCAGGGATATCCGGTTTCCCCAGCATATTTTTACTCCAGGGCCTCTACGTTGCAAGGCCTCATTCCCACGTCATTCTTCAGGACAAGCAGATACTTACAGGTGCCCAGTAATACTTCTACAATACCCTGACTCCTCGACTACGCTCTTCATTCATTCGATATATTTTAGTGCGCTTTTGTTGAACACAGCGTTCCCCACGCACTATACGGACGCTTTAATGTGGCTAACTTCACAGTACGTTCACAGGCGCTGATTCGCTCACTGAAGTAGATTATACTATCTGAGTCACATAACCACGTTTGGTCGATTACCAGGCTTTGATAACCTCCTGCAATGCTATTCAAGGTTTTAAAATAACAGGAACCCAAAAAAATTTCCACATGATATATGTACATATTTAAATATAATAGTGGTTCACCGAGAGCCATCGGTTGAAATTTATAACACGGGCAAACTTACCTAGGGGGATATTTCAAACATCAAAAACTGGAAATGTTGGCTGACGTACTCTAACCTTGTGAATTTTCGTAAGCGTTTCAAATATATTTATTTACAAGCAGTAAGTTTTTAAATAAACTAACGTGGTTTGTAAACATATGCGAATGTTACCTTATTTCTATATTTATGAGAAGTTTTTTCTTTTCGAATAACGATTGTCTGTTGTGTAACACTTTATTTGCATCAAAGTCATTTTGCTAAATACAAACGTACAGCGATAAAGCATAAATAGTGTAGTTACTTTGTACGTGTAATTTACACACATCGAGTTCAAAAAATTACAAGAATACAACCACAAAAAAAAATTAATCGGACAGAAGAAGACGAATAGTTCAAGAGTTAAACCCGAAGAGTAAATTCATGAAGGTCGGCTTCCCAATGTCGTAGAATATTGAGTTTTTCAATATCTTGTAAATTAAGGTTCCTCTAAAGAGAATGTCGTTACACATACTTCATATTAATCTACGAGGTAACAAAATTTACACCGTTAAGAGAAACTGTAGCATTAATGATGCTACAAACACTACACATTTAAATAGACAACTATTTGGGTGTCCGTATTGCAAAACGGAAAAACGTTCTCAGACAACGACTTTCACATATTTATGACAGAAAAAATATACGTACGGAGTGATAATTTTTTGTAGAGGTATAACTTACATCATAACTATGTTCGTTTGTTTGCGCTATAAGTAAAGTAATTAGCGTTTGCCCTTCCGTGGTTAAATACTGCATGGTAAAATTCTGCTAAGACATATCTATATTGGTCATTTTACATTAATAATTTTACGTCCTAAAACATTTAAACTAACTTTTTTTATATTATATTTATGTCCCAATCGTGCTTAAATATGTTTTATAGACTCTCGACGTTTGACATATTTTATGTGAGTAAAAAACTAAGAGACAGGAGGTTTGCCAGGTGACAGATGAAATGCCTTAATTGCCACAAATAACATACTGTGTTGCCTTGACCCACCAAGAGTTAAATGACCCGGTCTTTTGGAGGACGGCTAGTTCTACTAGAAGCGTATAATAGAACAGGTAAACCAAAGAGACTGTTTGGTTAAAGAAATCAGCCAAATATACAAACTCAGGGTGTAGTAACAGTTGGTCCCAGAACATCAGTATCAGGGCCAGATCAAGTAGTCAGTCAAAAGGAGGAACTTTAAACTGAATACTGAAAACTAGATTTTTAGGTCTTTGTTTTACTTTAACGTTGAGTTCAGTATACGCGTCAATGTGTCAATACGTTCTCGCACGATAGGGCATAGACAAAGCCATAAGTTTGTCACGATAAAGATTTTGCTTGATTTTGTTTCAATACCTCACGTGCACATGGCTAGCTGTGCTTCATGGTTATTGGCAGTGTATCTTAGAATATAAGTGCCGCTAAAGTGAATGTACCAATGAGTATCAAGCATATGCAACACAATATGTTTGTGGTTAGCATGCATAACTCAAAGACAAGTGAGCTAGAGCATCACCCTGGTTTTTCGCGAAATGAATTTTGCCTCACTTTGTTTCCGTGTCTTACGAGCACATGTGCAGTTCTGCTTCGTGGTCAATGATTGGGTATTTTAACTGTCGTGAGCCTTGGGATTCTACCAGCAAATCACAGACGTGTGGTGTTGCAGGAAAGTTTTTGTAATTGGCTCAGTCAAATGATATACGGCTCTTCACACAGACACGCTGCCAATAACCATGAAGCAAAATTGCAGATGTGCACGTAAGGCATGGAAACAAATTGGGGCAAAATTCTTTTCGCGAAAAAACAGCGTCCCTACAAATCGCTGACAATGAAGAAGGCCAGTTGATGTTCTCGTAAGGCAGTGACATTTGTTGGTGCAGAATTATTTCGTTGTATATTTCCGGTCACTGTTTGTATACACTGCGCCCGGACGGCTCTAAACGTCTCAATGTGAATGTCTTGTGTGCCGCTAAACTCGTGTACACAGCTGGTATGTTAAGAGCTGCACGCCTAGATTATGTCACAGAAGGCCGGATAACTTCCTCGTGGCGAGCTAGTATGGAAGTCTGCAGCGTGTGACACTAGATAGGGTCTACGATCTCCTTATTGAGCACTAACTACTGCTGTTACAACATTCTGATGGTTATGAAAAAAATACAACAAAGTGGATTTTTTTTAAACAATTTTTTACATAAACTGTTAATAAATAATGTCCACGATTGTGTGAGTTTTACACGTATAAGATTGAAATATAGGTGCATATTATAAGGTAGTCAGGTTCCGTTTGGACATGTAATATGATATAACTTTTTGCTCCTTGTGTTTGTGAGCCTGTTCGTTTCGATTCTCTTAGATTTGTTCGTTAACACGTGTCGGTTGTGTGAGATGATGTGTTTTCTAAGTTGTAATTGCCTTAAAACAAGTCATTTGAAGGCGAGTTTTAAGTGTTTTCTATACATTTAGTGCCTCTGCCTGCTCCTTATGTGTGCAGTGTTGAATTCACATTGCAAAACATATGTGTAATGGACTGTTGAGTGCCTTGTTACGAATATTCTAACCCGTACATTTCCAAATATGTGTGTATAAAATATATATATATATATACATAGAGATATATCAATATATATATATATATATATATATATATATATATATATATATATATATATATATATATATATTACAAATTCATGCCACTGTTTACACGTATGAATAAATTATTAATACATACCTTTATGTACACTAACAGATCGCAAGAAATGTTTAAATCATACATAATAGAAATTTGAAAAAACTGCAATATGACTATTTTAACAATGCTAACTTGTAGGGACAAAACCAAATTATTTTGAAAAAAAAATTACTCTATAAGATGTGAGTTTTTTTATGCATTGTGTGTTAGAGCTTCGAAAAGTAAACAATAAATTAAGCAGGTGATTATTTGTACGATTTCAAGCTGCGTGGTTGGCAACGTATTGTCGTTAGTGAGGCTAAAATAGCCGAGAAAATATGACAAGAGGCTTCCTGGGAGTGCCACCAGCTCTGTGCTCCTTGAGAGGCTGTCATGTCTGGAAAGATCCGTTATCCAGTCTTGGTCCCGCTGCCTGCTCCCACACGTGACCCCGAGGTCAGCTCTGACCTGCCAAGGACGTGTGCCCCTCCCTAACCCCCCACACTCCTACCTGCATGCCTCTCACGTGTCGTGTGTGCCTCTGCGGTGGATATACCTACACTGCTCACGTGTACACATGTCAACTAACGACGTTGTATTTGCAAACTGATGTGTTTTGCTGAATATATTGCCATTGCCAGCTGATATTGCAGTCAGTCTGCTGTAGTTTCTCAGATTGTTCGTGTGCTTGAAGGCAGGAACACATATCAGTTCCAGAAACATAGTGTCTGTTGTTGTCAATTAGAGCCTATGTTACAGGTAAAGATGATGGTTTATCGCGGGAAATCTTGACTGTTTGCTGGGTTTGAACACTGTTCAAAATTTCCGTAAATTCACGGAAATATTTACAGAAAAGTGCTGTAATTTTATGGAAGTGGCTTCCGTATTTTTGTTTACAGAAATTCGCCCGTATTGCTAGTTTACGGATGTTTGAACGTAACTTTTCATAAATGCATGGAAATATGTTTCTACAATTTTAAAGCGTATTTTACTGTGTTTCTTAAAAATAACTGGTATTAATAATCACTATGAATCATGGAGTTATTGTTCATGCACAATGGTGCTAAACGAAAAGAAGACAAAACAAGCTATTGTAATAGAAGTTAAGTGCTGCTTCTTGGTTGTCCACACTTTGTCATGAAGAGAAGAGCAATACAAACAAGGACTCGTATCGCGCATGGACAAAGCGCGAACAGTCCAGTAAGTGACTGAAGTGTTCTGAGTAGTGACCGCGTGGGTGTTTTGACCCAACTGGGAGCAAAACCAGCATAAGGTGCATTTGAATAGCATTAGTGTCCCCTCCTCGAGGTGCTGCTATTGGCCTAAAGGGCCATTAGGGGGTCGTGTCCTTGTTTGGGATTGGTTGTTGAGGTCTTTCAGTATGAATAGCACCTAAGTGTCATGCCGTTTGTGATTGGCTGAGAGCTTAAGCTTTATTCATTAGTGCATGAAGAGAACTTATTGCTAGAACTTCACAGGGATTAGAATCATCCTACATCGTTGTTAGGTACGAACTTCGCTCGTACAAATTAACCTGTCTCAGGATTATGATTGATTGTTATATTACTTATAACTCATCAAGCTATTTGCTGTCTTAAGGGGGATGGTGCGCCAAAGCAATGAATTCTCACAATTTTCGACATAACTTTTTCCCCTAGTTTATTATCGAAAATCAAGGTTCGACAATCCGGAAATGATACTTTTGTGCAACTTATTACATACCTACATAGTCACGGACTGTCTTATTTTTGGAGCAGTGATGGTAGATAGGAAAAAGAGACATTTTACCTATCTGCCATCAGTGCTCCAAAAATATGAAAGCCTGTGACTATGTAATAAATTAAGAAGGTGTACAAAAGTGTAATCTACGGATTGTCGAGCCTTGGATTTCTATAATAAGCGAGGGAAAAATGTTACGTCGAAAATTGTGAAAATTTACTGCTTTGGCGCACCATCCCCTTATAGAGTATTCATAATATCAGCGTTTTGGGTTACGGTCTCATTTATAACTGCTGATAGTGTTTGCTTTGGTTTTTTTTTTTTGCGATATCTATATAACTTTTACTTTGTTTATTACTTTTACTGCCATGTTCTGGTAATGTGATAAAAACAATTGCGGAAATATGGCAAAGCTAAGGCCATGTACCAATGTCAATCCCTGTTTAAGTTAGTAGCTGATATAAAAAAAAACATGTGGTTTTTCATAGTGTTTTGTTTTACCTAAATGGCCTATTTCACTACGGTTCGGACTGTATTGTATATGGTCTGTATTATACTGTTACAAGTTTAGCAAAATGTTACATGTGGGCAGTTCTGAGCTCATTGGGATAGAGATCTTATAATCTGAAATAAAAGAATTTAATTAAGTTCTTGATATACTAGCTCACAAAGCTTACAAAAATACTCAAAACAGCAAACAACCATAACTTTTACAACACTCTTAATTATGCATGCAATTACTACTGTGTCACAAAAACGTTAATTAACTTCAACAAGTAAAGTATAAAAATATTTACCATTAATCAAATACTTTATATCACGACAAAAGTTCAGTCATATTTCCAATCAACAGTCTTTCAAATAGGGACAATGTACAACCTTAACAATCCGAAGTGGTGATGGCTCACCATGTGCTGCGCAGCACCCTGAGTGCACCTCTGTCTTCGCTTTTGAGGTATTCGATTCGACCCCCATCGCAGACCTCCTTTTTGTCTGTCAACCAGCAGCACCAGTCCTCTTGTTTCGCCCAATACTGCTCCGAAGGTATGAACCTGTAACCTCATAGTAGACTCTGATGTCACCAAGATGTCTACACTAGTCTCTCTCCACATGCATAGCAAATTCTTCTAGCACGACCAATAGCGAACTCCCCCAAATCTGTTGATTCGGGGCTTATATACTCAGGCCAAACTCCGGGGATTAACCAAATTACAGGGGTCTAAAAATAGACATGACTTGAGCCTCGTAGGCCGGGTTCGTAGGGTTAATGGGTATTGATCCCTACCATCTTGAATTTATCTGTTTCTTCTCGATAACTTCTGTTCTAGTTGATGTTCAAAATTTCTGTCACGACAAGGCATAAATACAAACTTAATCGATTTTCTGTAATTGCTGGAACCAAAATATATTTATTATTTTGCAACGGGAAACATCTGGAAAGGAAAAATTGCTTTATTTACGGGAGCAACTACAGAGGTCGCAAAATTAACAGAAAAAATGCCAAATGGATTCCAAAAAGTTAATGAAACAATAAACTATGCCTTGTCAGCTTGAAAAAAGTAAAACAATGTGTATATTTCCTGATTTATAAGAAAAACCATAAAACCGATCTGACAGGGATCAATCCCCCTTAAGGTGCAGTTGACACTGCTCTCTACAACGTAGTTCGGCGTGACTCCCACCACTTAGCTGTCCAGCTTGTGAATCATGGGCTAGTCCATAAGGTGTTTCAACACAGTCTCCAGCCTGCAGAAACAGCATGCAACAATATGGTCCGAATCATAGTTATATACCAAAATCATTGATATCCTTTATTTTATTCCTTTCAGTCCAACATAAAAAGGCTATGCTCTTTTGTATCAAGTGTTTTTGTAATAATAATTTTTTAAATTTTAAACGAGAGCAGATATCATAATTCTGGTTGGCAGATTGGTTTAAAGTGGTTTTTTATGTGTTAGCTAATTTTTTTTTCAAAACAATAAACTATACAGTTTCTACTAAAAAAATCAATTAACCAGAACTTCGTTAGTTACGAAATTAGCTAAAATCATAGTATTTACCCCCTTGAAAAAAAAAAGGTAGTTAACAAGGGGAAGACGATTTTAAACAAAACTGCCAAACAGATTTATTACATTTGCTCTCGTTTAGGCATAAAAAATTGTTTCGCTTATGGATTCATGAAATAAATCAGAACATAATATTTATCCGCACATTACAAATTTTGGAATTTGTGCTACCTTGGTTACCAGAACCAATAAAACACGTGCTTGTTTGTTGTGTTGATAATTGAACCTTCTATAGACCAGAGACATAGTAAAATTTGTCAATTCATAGAAGCCACTTGGAAGAAGCTGAGTCCGTTGGACATTGAATCTTGTTATATATACAGCTCCAGTAATAAAAAATTTTCTTCTACGGTATATAGACTAAGTAGAATACAGAAAATTTAAAGTAAATAAAAAAATTATTTGTGGGTCTTACAGAATCCTTCCTTGTTCAGTTGCACAGTGAAGTCAGATCTACTTTGACATCTTGGACAGGTCTGAGAGTATACTCCAGAAATGTATGTTAAAACTTTCAATAACAATGTCCAATAATAGTAGTTTGACTTATACTATGATGGAAACTAGAGTAAAAAAAAGTATATCTCATGTAACTTAAAGCTGTCCATGTTCGGTTAGGTGGCTACTTTGCTTGGTAAACATACACTGCCTATAACATCTGGAATCATATAATAATTATATTGCTTTCTCGAACTGTGTGAGTGCTATAAAGGTAAAGGTGCAGTGAAACACATCGAACTATAAACGTAACTTACATGTGGCTGAAAAGGTTATAAGTTTTCTTTTTCGGTGCCAAGCCACTGACACATGCCTTCATACTGGAAGGCAATGTTGCATAAACGTTTACGATGAAGCGACAAGTCACTGCGAGCTATCTGTTCGTGAGTAACTAGTGAGATTATATAATCAGCTGTTACGTAGTTAGAAGAATACATATCTAGTCGTAACGCTTGTTTCATTCACAATATTGGAACTTACTTTGCTTTCCTTAGAGCAGTTGACCGTTGTATATAAGCTTCAAAATATTATAAACTATGACTGTCAGTCCAAAGTTCTATAAAAATGTTCGAGGGCTAAACTCTACTGTCTTACGTATTTTCGATTCATTACTAGGGCCACGATTTTGTCGCGAAAAAGATCTTTGCCCCACTTTGTTTCAGTGTCTCTCGTGCTCATCGGCAGCCGTGCTTCATGGTTATTGGCAGTGTGAATTCGTGCAGAGATGTCACCCATTTGACTGTGCCAGCCAGAAGCAGGTTACTGCCACCCCACATGTCTGTGATTTGTGGGTATATAACCCCAAGACACGATGTTAAACATGTCCTATCTTAGGCCATGATTCAGAACTGAAGGTGTAAATCACTGAAAGTGTTACCAAAATGTTTTCTTTAAAACTTCCAGTCTCTAATGATTGGGGGACACACCTCTAACACAACGCAGATGTTTGCAGATCAACCGAATCAAATATTACAATAGAGGAAGCCATAGTGACTCAGACAAATATGGCAAATTTATCCTCAATATCACCCTGGCCCTCAGTTTACCCTCACCATCACTCAATACCTCACTTAACACTCACAACCACTCAAAACCTCACTTTACCCTCCCCCTAACTCAAAACCTCACATTACCGTCACCATCACTCAAAACCTCACTTTACCCTCACCATCACTTAGGATCCCACTTTACCTTCACTACCTCACTTTATCCTCACCACCACTCAAGACCTCACTTAACACTCGCCATTACTCTAGACCTCACTTTACCCCCACCATCACTCAAGATATTATTTAACCCTCACCATCACTCAAAACCTCACATAACCCTCACCATCACTCAAGACATCACTTTACCCTCACTGTCACTCAAGACTTCACTTTACTCTCATCATCACACAAGATCTCACATTACCTTCACCATTACTCCAGACCTCATTTTACCCTCACCCTCACTCAAGACCTCACTTTAACCCTCACCATAACTCAAGAACTCACTTTACCCCCTACCATCAATCAAAATCTCACTTAACGCTCACCATCACTCAATACCTCACTTTACCCTCACCATTACTCAAGACCTCACTTTACTCTCACCTGTCAAGGCCTCACCGCTATACACTGTTCACTTATCCTTCACAGCACGCAGGGCCCTATCAAGTTCAATGTCTGTATTCGAGTCCTTTTAATAGCATAACATGTTATTGTGATGGTTAATTAACAATAATTGTGAACTTATATTGTATTATTTTACGTAATATTTTCCATATGTGCGCCAATATAGAAATTTCATACAGAATCTTTTTTTTTTAGTGTATTAATTGATTTTTTTACTCTTAATGTTTTTAGTTCAGTTATTGTTAGTTAAGTTCTGTATGAAAGAGTTTGGATGTGGTTATAGATTCAAATGTTAACCAGACATATACGAATGTATTAACTTGAAACCGATAAGATTAAGGGAGAAGAACTGCTGTCAAAACAAATGTATTAGTTTTTACGAATAACATGTATTTAAGTTTTAATAATTAACTACGTTTAGGCACTTAGTATGACTCTAATTTATTAACAGGATTAATGAAACGTCTGCACTCATCTCCCCTTCACTAATTACATTTGACAGTTTACAAAGACAAACAGAAGTAGCGTGCCATTGCTTGTGATGTCAGAAATTATTTCAGTAGTTTTTATGCGTATCATAGCATTAAAGGTGTTCAAGTACGATAAAATCATAATTTTATATTTATATGAAATATTGTTAGGTTTGTAGACGATACTTGTGTGTACAGTTTCCTCTTACGAAATAATTTTAACTGGCGTAGTTTTCTCATAACGGTGCGTCAAAGTCAAAATTTGCTTGTTCTGTTGTCATGCAAATAATGAAAACCAGTTGACTTACGTTCATGAAATAATTCACAGTAAAATAACATACTTTGGGCTACATAATAAAACATTTGAAAAAATCCCGTTAACTGTTTTTGTATTTAAAAAAAAAATTGCCGAATTTGCAACTTTTTCTGTATTTTTGCGAATTTTTATTCAAAATATTACGTTGTGGTTATTTAAAATGTTTTATTGCATAGACCATGGGATGTAAGTTCACAGTGAATTATTTGGTTCAAGTAGGTCAGTTGGTTTATACTATTTGCATGGCAGCGTAACAAGCAAATTTTGACTTTGACACCCCGTAATGAGAAAACTACGCCAGCTAAAATTGTTTCGTAAGAGGAAACTGTATACACAAGTGTCGTCTACAAAACTAACAATATTTCATAAATATATAAAATTATGGTTTTATCGTACTTGAACACCTTTAAGGCCAATTTCGGTAGTTTTAGAGTGTTTTTAAAGAATTTTTAAAGATACATAATTTTTATAACGTGGAATGTATACATTGTTTTGTCATGAAGATATAATTTGTACCTATTTTTTAGCAATAAACCTCTTAGTTTTTTTTCTAATTTTGCACCATTTTTGTTACAAAAATAAACCAAATTTTCATATTTTTAATTAATTTATGTATTATTTTATTTTTGCGAACGAACGGTTACAATACGCATGCAAATAACTGAGATCGTAGTCATGATTATTTAAAGCAATTTGTTACAAAAATTTTTTTTTCGCCAATGTGAATAAAACCACCTAGTATATGGCCTTAAAATTTTATAAATGAAACTCTAACAATAACTGTGATGAAATTAAAAATACATCAAACCAAAATAGCGACATTATTTCCAACTTATTTGTTAGATGAGATAGAAGCCTTAGTTCGTAATAAATAATGGCAGTTATATAATTAAACCTACTTCTTGCAATGAAAAACCGCAGTGCAGTTTCGCTTCTGTGCACTTAGTTTGTCTGTGGTTGCGTATACCTTGTCTAGCAGAACGTATGGAAGCCTTGCGTTCAGGCTCGTAACAAGCCCTGGATACGCACTTACTTTCCCGTAGCTGGATTTTTGTCGCGTTGCCTATCGCGTGATCTAACCTCATTACATAGCACTGCCGTGCCTACAATGTCTGCACGTTGCGTGTTTACAATGGCCAGTCGGTAGGGAACTGAGGTTTTAGCGAATATATTTCAAACTAAGATTATCTTCAAATTCGTGTACGTTTATCAGTAGGGCCTAGGCCTACTTATTTTAATTTGCCTTTGGACTGCTAGGAACCCTGATTTTTTAAGAACATATTCATGCACTATAAAACTTAATAAGTGCCCAGTACAATATTGAAAAATATACTTCATACTTTTTCCAGGGCGTTGTAAAAGTCAACACAGCATTTAAAAAATAATAATTACTTGCAACAATATGAAAGCAGAATCTTAAGAATGAAATTTACATAATTTATTTAACGTCAACACAAAGGTTTTCACTTCACAAGTTATCCTCAAAAATATTCCAATTTCTTAAAGGCGATTTTTTTCGAGACTTCTTATATAACACCACGCACCCTAAAATCCACATTTTCCCGGAGGACTCCAGTACCCCCCTTTTTTGCTTAGTGTGTGGGTATAGCATATCTGTAGCTCCACATAATGGAGATTGACAGTTTGTCTTTGAGCAGAGGTGTGGTTCATTTGACTGTACCATTGAGAATAAAGTAACTGCGGCACGATTAAAACGCTGATAGTTAAGACATCAAATTACTGACCATAAGGTCATGCTCTTTCATTTATTTCAAACAATTGCAAATAACTCGTATATTATTTTAACCAAATGCTTTGGAAAAATTTGATACATGTACTAATTTGCGTTTAAAAAAATATTCTCAAAACCACTGCAAAACTAAAGTGCAAGGCCGTAAACCAGAGCTGCAGATAAGTCATTGGAACCAAATGGTGATGAACTCTTTCACCAAAAAACCGCCGGGGATATATTTATAACGCTTTGATTCACGCGCGCAAACAATGTGTGACAAGGGCGGACCTTGGCACGTAGTAACAAAAGACTGTGCGACAGTTGTTCTCCAGACAGACCAGTCTCTGCAGGTTCTGTGCTCCTGTCCTACGTGCGCTCTGCCAGTGTTTGCCCTGGTCACTGCACACACAAGATAGTAGGCATGCTCGTAGGTCATAGGTCACAGCACACGTACAAACAATTGACACGTCACATCTCAGGTTGTTGCGCTGATCAACCACGGACAAATATGCACCCCAGGAACACTGTGAATTGGAACCAGTGAATTATCACAGATTATGATAACAGACTTGCAAATATCCAGCTACTATATTATGACAAACTTGTTTCCAACTTACTATGTGCTTATCTGACTACTACACTGTAAGAAAAATTTTGTAAGAAGGCTTCCCTGCAAAATTATTTTGTGGTGGCCACAATATTTTAACGGTGTCAACAAAATATTTTTGTGGTGACCACAAAACAAATTTTGCTGGATAAATACCCACAAAATATTTTGTAGCTGCCACAAAATATTTTTTTTTCCGTGTAGGGACAGGAAAATTTCGCGAATTCAATGACCTGCATGTTAGAATCAAATATCCTGTGTATACTCAAGTCCTGAACATTTGTCAACTAGTTGTTACTCAGTGGAAGAACTTACAATGAACGAATAGAAGGGGCTTGAGTGTGCATAGAACAATGGATTCTAGCATGCGGGTCACTGAACTCGTAAAGTGTTCCTGTTCCTTTTGACTACTATTCTTGGCCGACCGTTTGTGTGGCACGCCACAAAACTTTTTCACCCAATGATATAAATTCAACTGTGGTGTGACGTCGGTGTATTGCAAGGTATGATGTATTTCGCGACAAATCCCAGGATGGCCTATTACAAGTTGTGTTACACTTGTGCCTCGGCACTATATATAGCCAGCTCATTAATTTATACAGGTGTCGCAAAGTACAGCTTATCTTGCAACACACCGATGCCAAGCCACTGAAAGTCAACTATAAGAATGCTGACTATCCAGAATAGCGCACAACATACGAAGGCCCGGAGACGACAGCGTCGTTAAGTTTGTTCGGGTGAGTTGATGCGCCAAATAATCGCGCGATATTTGAACGTCCCTAATTGTGTGTGGTTTTTCACTTAATTTTGGCTGAGTTTTGAGAGAACGTTCGCAGGTTTTCAGTTACACGTTTTTCGGCATCACTGCGCTGGTGTGACAGGACCGCCCTCTTGTACCTGATCTCGAAGACTTAACAGGAGGCCGGTTGCCTAACACATCGGCCCAACAGGGTTTTCACTTACAGTGGAAAAATTGTTAGTTACTACTCCCCTTCCCACGACCTTTTCGACACCAACCCTACTGTAGATGGCTTGGGATAAGTTAAACCACTATGAAATCCTTACTTGCATCTCTCAGATATTTAAGAGTTTCCTGAACTTTATAGAAATATACAAACAATAATTATTCAAGTCGAGATGGTCTTATAAAGTTCACACTTTACCGCGAATCATCTATAGCGATGCAAGTAACGTACATAATCTGTTTAAATGTTTAAACGAAATCTATCCGTTGTCCACGTGAATCAAGCAATCAAACAAGAATAAATAAACGGCAAATAAAATCCCAGGACACATCCTGTGAAGAAAAGAAAAGTAAATGTTATACAAATTACTGATCCAATCAGAAACGACTGGAATATTTCGTGAAATAATATCAGGTCAATCTCCACTGCAAATACACGAAAATTTGTATTACATTTGTTACTGTGTCGTTGTTTACATAAAGAGGAACCGATTTTTAGCGAAAAGGATTTTTCACCTTTTTGTTTCTATGACTTATGTAAACAGCTGCACATTTGCTTCATTGTCAATGATTGGATGTTTTTAACTTTCATCGTCTTAGGCCGCAAATCACAAACGTGTTGTGGCGTAGTAACTTTATTCTCATTGGCTCAGTTAAATATGCGACCACTCTTTTGAAAGCACACTGACAATAATAATGAAGCAGAGGTACAGATGTGCACAGAAGACATTGAAACAATCTGATGCTAAATTCATTTTGCCAAAAATCAGTGACTTTTTTCATGTACCTCGCTGTAGAAAGCTTTTTAGATAATCACAGACTCGCAGTAAATTCAAGCTGGGACGATTGGAGTAAACTGGCTACTTAGTCGAGAAGCAGCCAATCAACAGATGGTTGAAGGTCGAGAAACATAAACGACTGCAGTTTCTATCGAGCGAGTCATTGATTCCCTTTTTTTCTATCGTTTCTAATCTGTAAGAGCGTGAAAAAAAACCGTTTCCTTGTGAGCAGAAAACAACTATAAGTTCATATCACTTTCGCAATTGGCTCTTGACTTATTTGATACCTTCTGGAGAGCTTTCAGCCAGTAATAAAGAAGCAATTTAATGCAGATCCAATCATGTCTATCAATGTCGTGTGAGCAGCCAATCAACAGGTAATGTATTTTTGAGTAGTTAGATATAGTGTACGTGCGAAATTTTCCTGTCGTTACTTATCTATGTGGCTACACAGCTTCAACTTCATCTCTATGATACATTCATAACGGTAATTTTTTTTTTTGCCTTAATATTAAGGATAAATGTGTCTTGTAGACATACTCGTATATAATTTTAACGTGCGTACGAAGACTATCATACCTATAAAATAATGTGACAAAACCCATTTTCGCTGTTTTCACACACAATATCATTAACATAAGCACAGATGTAGGGTTTACTGTTGGAAGCCATGCCTTTGGTGTTATTCCTAAGCAGACACAACTCAATTTCTTTGATAAGTCGCCGAACAAATATTTATCGACCAATGATGTACACACCTGGGCCAGCGGCCCCGTTAATAATCCTACATGTTTTGAGTCTGCTACGTATACGCACTCTTCAAGTTGCAAATTAATGCGCTCATTCACGCTGTAGAAAATGTATTTTTAACCACTTTATCGCTCTCACTGAAGGTAATGTGGGTGTTATCTGCACACTGGTCTCGTTTATTACATCTTGCGAGGCGCCGGAGTTATGTTCGTAATTACCAGCTCATAATGAAGTTGTGTATAACTGTCGAAGAGCTAGGCGCAGTATCTCACCTATTGTCTGATAAGTTATCTGGCAACGGCGTGAACTTCGCACTGTTTGCCTTCCCAGCGCCAGACATCAACAACATAGGACCTTGGCTTAGTTTTCCCTCACCAGCATTAACTGCACACACATACATACACATATACATACAGTACAATAATACACACATAAATAAATACATATCACATATATAAATACTCACATACATACATACACACATACATACATACATACATACATACATACATACATACATACATACATACTTACATACATACACACATACATACATGCATACATACTTACATACATGCATACAGACACTCATATACAAAACACTTGTAGTCTGTCTTATTAAAGAATTCCACTTTTTGACAGTTATGTTGGCCTTTAATTCTTCAGCTGTTTCCTTGAAATTAGCAGTGTTTGCCTCGACCACAAGGATTTTTCACAAATTCACTTAACTGGCTCTCAAACTGTGTAATTTATCATAGTTATAAGTAATTGCTTTCAGAAATTATTACACATCATAGCCTTCAAAACTGTCACAAAATGGAATTCTTTAGTGAGACAGACAATATATACATACGTACATACACACCAACACACATACACATACACACCATATTTGGACACACATAGCCTACATATACATACACATATATATGTATATTTAATTTTATTTATGTAATGCCTTTATTTAAATGGCGAAGTTAAGGTATTTAGCCTTCTCTTACACTTAACCGTTATCATACAAATACAGAAATACAGAACACAATATCTTACAATATGAAAAAGTAAATAAATGGTAATTAATAACAATGAATAAAAAATATAATTTGTGTGTGGATTATAATAGCACATAAGACTCTACAAAAAATTTAAATAGTGTTATGTAATGCGAGACGTCATACGAAATGTATACGTACACACAAACACACATACTTAAACATTTCGTAAATTAGTTTGTGAATAATAAACTGTACTTATAATGGCGTGGTACATAAGCTCGAACCTGTTTAATTCACGTTGTTATTTAGTAACAGACCAAACTTCACCGTATTGTGCATGCAAGAGTCTTATCTGTGATAACATTGGCTACGTGATGTAAGTCATATATGTGACCGCTTTACAGTAGGTTAGTCACTCTACCGTGGAACTACCAATACTGGGCGGGCGCATTCTCCACGGCAGACGTCGACATTATTAGCCAATAGGAGACCTCGAACAAGTGTACCGCCGTTTGGAGTCTAGTCTGCTGACAATCAGTAACGAGAATTTTGTGTACATCAGTTAATGCCATAAAAAATTTTATAGTTATTCGTTGAAGTACGTAAGTCAATAAATAAAATTTTAGAAATTCCAGTTTCTGCCATATTTTTAAATAAATATTGTGTCGGGATGATACATTCCTCGAGCGTAACATCTTACGAGAGGATGTAAATTACAAAATTACTGCTCCTATACATTTGCACAGAAACTCACGATGCTAACCAAGCGTTTCTCACAAAGGTTTGGACAAAAATAAAATGATATTTGTCAGTGGCGTAAGGTGGTCGTGTTCAAAGGCATGCAATATAATATCAGACTATACGCTCTGAGCACGTGGAATCAATGTGTATACCGGTCATATCCAATAAACATGTGTTGTGTAGACCAAGGGACATTATTATTGTAGTATATGTTCCTTGTCTCTTGTACGTTACTGGAAGAAGAGTGTGCCTGCTCCTATACTCTATCCATTCTAAGGGTGCAGCTAATTCATCCAAGTGAGTGTCAATAACATTTTTGTACAGCATAAATTTCATTCCAAATATTTAACAGTACAAGGTAACTGTGTTACGGCACACTCACAATGTTAGGAATAAAGATATAGTTAAATTTCTTTGATTTATTTCATTAGCAATTTTTATTTCTACTGCAACCTTAGAGAGGACAGAGTATACAAGTCTGATGGTCCCACAGACAACTCAGAGTTGTGTATAGTCACTGCTTATCACCTTGTGCCTTGGAGCACGACCATAATACGCCACTGATATTTAGGATTGTATTTTTCTATTGACTTTCAGTATTCTGCAAACAACAAAATTCGTTAGTGCTCCCATAAGTGTAGTGTTATTTTCTGGCATGCTTACAGTCATGCAAGGAAACAAGGACGTCTTACATTATAAAGTAAAGCGCATAACTGGACCAGCAGTCAATTACAAATTACCAAAGCTGGAGAATTCGTATGACTTTGTATCCTAGCCTGTAGATGGATGAACCTGCGAAATTTTCATATTTGTAGTCATCAATGTATCACCTTCGTTCTGTTATATACTGCGTTTACAAGTTTTTCTGTAATATTGTAATGAACTTGCCGCAGAAATCGTACAGTAACATTCGAGCTACAGTATATGCGCGAACCTTGAAATGCGCGAGGCTGGGCAAACATTATATGTGCATGTTTACAAAGGAATATTATGTATGATGGAAGAGTTTTACGAGTACAGATGTTAGTTCGCAGTCCGACCACATGGCTCTGTGGTTAGAGCTCGTGGCTGGTGAGTCAAGGGTCCCGGGTTAGATTCCTGGCCAGGGCAGTCAATATTTACAGTAGCTTCACTGGGTTCAGGTCTGTGTGTTGTGTTGTTCTCTCAGGCAGAATCACCTCAGAGTACGTCGTGGTTCCAAACCTGCTTTCGGGTAGAACAACTATCTTCATATTAGTTCACTGTGTTACTATAAATGCAGTACATATTTCGGAAGTAAATTCTTGATCTTCACGTAAATTCATAGTATAGTTCACAGCTACACCACTCTTCTAGTTGTTTGAAATATATATGAAAGTGAAATGTCTGAAGGATATTGTTACGAGAGTAACTTGCCATCAACCACAGCCAAGCGGGGCGAGACGTAAAAAATATATCTAAAAGTAAATCAAATAAATAGCATATGAGGAGAGCACTAGGTATCGCGAGTTCTTTCAATTTATTTTGTTTTTGCGTTTTGGTTTTTGTTTTAAACATTTAATTAATCGTTTTGTATGTTCTGTTATGTGGCCCTATTCCATTACGAATCTCAGGTTTCTTTATTATTATTTATTTAGGCTCTATGAGTTGACTACAGTCAATTCGGCTCATTATTCTTGACTCACTCTTGGTTTTCTGACCCGTCATAGCACATCAATGGCGTGTGTCCATAATATTGCACTAAATCGTAACATTTTGGGATACAATATTATTTTTTTGAAGAAATTTCGTTTACAATGACTGATGTCTATAAGTTGAACTGTATTCGGTGCCAATTTAAACTGACTTTAATGTTCCGATAAGTTTTCGTAGCTTCCTTTCACCACCAGCATCACTAATTTTACAACAGGTAACATATAGCACTAATGAAAATATGTGATAATTTAAGATCACATCTACTAGTATTCAGCGGATCTGTGAAATTGACGTCGGTTCAAATTACGTCGAGGAAAATAAATTTCAACTATATCGGCCATAAATTCTTAGAAATACAAGTTTCCTACAGGAAACCAGTTTCTCAGAACTGTTCTGAGACGATAGATGTTTATTGGGTCACCTTGTTTAAGTGTGACATTAGCTTCCTCCCTGGTATATAGCTGTAGATCCAGCCTGCCTTATACGAATTAATCGTTTATTACTTGTTACCGTGAGCGTTGCCGAGAAGTTATTAATAAAAGGAAAGAAACTGTAGGTATAGGGTAGGGCGTAATAATGCTGACAATATTTACTATAATCGTCACATCTATAGCCACCAACAGAGACAGGAAAAACTCGTGGGTTCACTGACTTAGGGACCCCTAATTTTCGCGAAAAGTATTTTGCCCCACTTTGTTCCAGTGACTTACGTGCACATCTCCAGTTCTACTTTATGGTTATTGGCAGCGTGTTTTTATGAAGTAATGTCTCTCATTAGACTTTGTCAATCCCTATAACGTTACTACAACTACACAAGTCTGTGATTTGTCAGGTAAACTCCAAGACACGTCATAGCTAAGACGTCCAATCACTGATTATGAAGCACAGCTGCAGATGTGCACGTAAGTCACTGAAACAAAGTGGGACAAAATTGTTTTCGCTAAAATTAGGGGTCCCTAGCTATCCTTCAAGAATATCTATGTATTCAAGCAGACTACAGCTGTTCATTGCTTGCTCGCTAACACAGTAAAATGGGGCCGCAACTGTTACATTATTATTATTGCTCATCGACTTCAAGGCGGTGTCAAATAATTCAATAGCCAATTGTGAAAGTAGCACGCACTTGCAGTAACTGGAATTCTAGCTTGTGCTTGAAAGAAAACGCCAATTTCTCAGGTCCTTACCTAAATTATAAAAACTAAGAAAACAACGTTTATAAGCATGAATTTTGCCAATGTAACGCATTTCGCTTAGTCTAATATAGTTCTTATCGCCAGAAATCAGTGGTTGTATTCATATTTCATACTATCCCTTTAGAAGAAGCCAAGTTCCCTATATAGCTCACGTAGAGATATATAAACAGTCTGAAATGGGCTTGTAATAGTTAAACTGGTGATCGTCAAATGTCAACATGGCCGTATTATTATTGACCCTAAAATGCGTCGAGATACACTAAATAAACAAAATAGGCAGTTAAAATTAGCAAACTTGAAACAGATAAAGTACCTGCAGCAAAATTAATCTTTGCTGTGTGTACATATGTAATAATTTCAGAAGATAAGCCCAGAAATAAATTAGGATAAATTTGAATTCGGTAATTTAATTGTTACGTCATTTTCTGGATTTGTTTTTGCTTATTTGTTATATTTCGTTTCAATTCCTTACTACCTATCTGGATTACTTAGCGGTTCCCCCGACGCTTTCAAGGGACAATTTTTTTTTATGATTCTTTTTATTTGTGTGGTCTCTTCGTCTTCTTATTTTTAATTTAAGCATTGTTTTAAAAAAGTTTAACTTGAACATTGCTACAATTAACGTAAACACCAAATAATATATATTTTTATACAGTTAAAATAACATAAGTATGCGTTGTCATATAAAACATATTAATATTTAATACGCAGCCATCAATATTTACACTTTTAATACTATTTTAAATAGTATTTTCCCAACCTAAATATAAACAAACACAACAATTTGAATAAAGATTTACTGCCAAAAATATTAATAACATAAACATAAATCTTCTGAACTTCGTGTGTATGCGTTTTATATGATTATTTAATAATGTTTATGATTACAATATGTGCTTGTTGATAAGTATAGCTGTAATGAATCACTAGTGATATGACAAATCCGCGTTGTTATTTGGTAACAGACTAGATTGCACAGACGTGTACACACTCGAGTACTCTTCCATCACACGCTAGTATTTCTGTTACGTATCTGACTGACTCGCATGTGATTGGTCACTCCACCGGAGAGCTATAAACTATTGGCTCATACTGTTCCCCACTTCCCCACTACAATCCACGTCACTGTAAGACCAGTGGAATACTTAGAGCATGCGTACAAAAGATTGCAGTCTAGCCTGTTGGCTGAAAACTTACAGAAGTCTAGGAATTACCGACTCTGCGCTCTTTAGCGCAGCATCATGTCTACGCTACCTTACTATTGCAAGACAATCGGATTTACGAACGTGATCCAAAATTCTAGTCGAGTAAATAAATAAAAATTTACAGAATAAAGAAACATTTCGTACAGCAACGAAACAACATGTATACGCCATGCGACAAAGAACAACTGAGGATAACCTCAATCAATATGTCTATGACATTTTCACACCGTCTCGGAAAAGCGCCTATAATCACTGGACAGATTTTCATTAATTGCAGCTAAGAAATCTCCAGAAGAAACTAGCTTTCAGTTAAGAAATGAAGTATTGCAGTCGGTCCTTCCATTTGGGGGATGCGGCTGAGGTTCGCGCAGTGGATAATGTACTCGCCTCCCACAAGGTGACCCGGAGTTCGGTTCCCGGCGGAGTCGGTTCCCAGATTCTCGCATGTGGGAGTCGTGCCGGACGATGCCGCTGGGCGGTGTGTTTTCTCGGGGATCTCCCGTTTCCTCCACACCTTCATTCCGACGCTGCTCCATACTCACCTCATGTCACCCCTCATCAGCGTTAGAGGCCTCGATGTTAAGCGCTGACCGAAACCTCACACTCTCTCACTCGTTTGGGAGATTCAATGCCACAGACACACCCACAGACAGACATAGCTGTCAAAATTCTAAAACCTCTTGTTTATGATCAGGGAGTTAAAAAATTAAATGTTATGGAAGTACTTAGGGACTCCTTATTGTCGCGAAAATACTTTTCACCACTTTGTTTTAATTTCTTGTATGGACGCACACTGAAAGAGAATTATTGTTGTAGGCACCATAATTCGGTTAAAATAGGGACAACAGTTCTATACGGTTGTTGGTACAATACAAATTACCCCTGCAACAATGTGTTCTATAGAAGTAACAATATGTTCTGTAACTGTAAGATGATATTTTGTTTCTGCAGCAAATATACTGTTACTTCTATAGAATACATTGTTGTAGGAACAATGTAGATAGTAACAATAACCAAACTAGGCTGTTGTCCCTATTTCAACAGAAATATGGTGCCTACAACATTTTGCTATCTTTGCAGGGTATTCAACTTTGCTTCGTTGTTATTCGTAGCGTGTCTTCGTGCAAAGAAGGCACATGTTTGACTGTTCTAATAAGGATAAGGTTACTGCGATACAAAACGTCTGTTTTTTTTTTTTTTGTTAAGTAGAATCTTAAAACGACTGGGAATTAAGGCTCGGCATCGGTCGCCATATTGGAATATTTTATTTTTCGCTCTCATGAAATTCTGAGAGAAAAATGTGAAATTTGTAATTCTATTTACCTTGCGCTGTAATAAAAACATCGCAGTTGTATTTTTAACGTACATTTAAGTCGCAATCAGTCGTGCAATTATTTTAATGTTCTTAATTTATATGACTGATTGCGGCTTAAATATACGTTAAAAGTTCAACTGCGATGCTTTTACTGTAGCACAAGGTAAATATAAGTGATATTATAACAGGTAATTTCACATTTTTCTTCTCAGAACGTCATAAGAGCGAAAAATTGAATAATTCAATATAGCCATTGATACCCAGCCTTAAAACATCGAACCACTGAGCCGAATGCAGAGTTGTGTTCGTAAGGCAATGAAACAAGTTGTTATAAAATAAATTATGTTCGCGAAAACCAGAGGTATGTAGGTACGACTGAGTCAGAGAGCTCTTAGAGGTGAACCAAGTCAAGAGAACTCATAAACGTAAACTGTCTCTGACCATAACGCCGTTGCAACAGGAAAAATAACGATCATATCCCGACCACTCAGGGTATCAAGTGCCAATTAAACACTTGTTCAGGCGTCACATACAGTGCATAAACTATGACGTTGCCACGTATGTAGAGTAAGGTACAAATGACATCTTCCCCTGCATCATCCACTGCTGTTAACAACAATGGTCTAAGACAGTAGAAATATATTGAAACTCCCTGTGAACACTCATGCCTACTTGTTCTTCCTCTGAGTCGTAAATTTCAATGCGCGGCTGCACAGTATTGTCTTACGGTTGATAAACACTCTACCTTAGCTGTAAAATGTGCACGTGATGTTACTTTCAATCCTTCACCAGCTGAGATTAATGGTGCATCTTATACCGCGCCCCGAACAAAGGCTCTCGAAGGTCACTTCCTCGTTAATAGCACTCATATTACAACCTTAATGCGCATGAAGTGTTAACGATGTAAGTACAACCGTGGTAAGGCTGAGCGCATTTATATACGACCTTTGTTTGGTGTCAGTATTGCAGATATAAGTGTTATACAGTTTATTTTTACTACCTTACTAACGAATAACACAACCATACTAGTATTATAAATGCGAAGTTGGGTTTTTTGGATTGTTGAGTTGTCCTCCTTTCACGCAGAAAAGAAGCAACGAATGGAACTCAGTTTTCGCATAGATAAACTTTTTGAACTGAAGATTTACACAGATTACTTTTATCCCGGGAAAATGCACTGTTTTGGGATGGGGGCAGAAAGGAGAGAAGGGCGGGACGGTGTATCCAAACAAAGTAGATAAAACACTAAGTTGTGCATGCGACAGGGTAGGTTTCTCCCAAAACAAGTACATTTTGGAGGGAAAAGGCAATAACGGTGTACCGTAAAACTGGGTGAGATTGTGCCACGTTGGGGTGAGATTGTGCCAACGTAATTCTACATAAAATAATAGCATATAGTTATTTATTCTTGTATTCTTTTTTCAAACTTGATTTATTCTTCAGGACTAAGCCTATGTACTTGCCTATTTTTAAATATATGTAAACAAATATAATACAATTAGGTTGGCACAATCTCACCCCGTGTTACTGTACTGTACAAGGGCAAAACGGAACACCCAAAAATTTTACTATAATATTTTTAGTATTATAAAAAAGGTCAATAACGACAGTTAACGTAATTTTTGCAACATTTTGTACATTTCGAAACTTTTTTGTTTCAGGAATATTGTTGCACTAAATTTAAAAGATTACGAGGTCGTGGACACTATCTATTTTAAGGAATAATATTAATTTAATAACAATTAATTATTTGCGACTGCAATAATTAGGTCAGACACTACTGGCTTACATACTCGAGAATCAACTCTCCATTCTTTGGTTGTAACATTGGCAAGTAGTTGAGTTTGCATCGGATCAAGCAACGCGGTTCGCTCCTTTGTTTTCATACATATTTGTGATCTGCTAAAAGTTAGCTAGAGCTAGTCCAATTAAGGCCAAGATCTTTCATTTATTTCAAACAATTGCAAATAACTTGAATATATTTTAACCAAATATTTTGAAAAAAATTTAAGACTGTGTACAGTTATACGATACACAATTTTGCTGGAGTGTTTTTAAAATAATGTATCGTTTGCTAGCAAAAAAAATTATTTTGCTTCATTTTGGCTCATTTTGACAAGAAAATATGTGTTATTTCAGGCGCATAAATCTAAAAATCTGCTTGGTGTATTGCAGCAGAATTATTAAGATGAAAGCGATTATATATAATTGTTAAAACTGCCAGAATGAATTTTTGATATATGTATTAATTTGCTTTAAAAAATGTTTTCGAAACCACTGCTAAACTAAAGAGCGAGGCCTTAATGTGGTTCGATTTCAAACATTAAAAAAAATTCAAGTTTTTCAGTATAGCTCGACCTTACGTCACGAAATTACCTGATCCGTAGTCACACACAGACTTACTGTTCTTGACGAAAATAGATTCTGCACTGTCTTGTACAGTTCTTCTTCATGGTGAGTGATTGGATGATTTTAACTCTCAGTGTCTTAGGCTTCAAGTCACAAACCACATACGTATATTCTCATTGGTACAGTCAAATGAGTGACGTGGCATATTTGTTCACAGACACACTGCCAATAACGACGAAGCGTAGATACAGATGTACATGTAAGACACTGATAGACGTTCGTGAAAAATACTTTCACCAAAAATCAGTGGCTGTAATCATACACAGTCATCCCGCAGCTTGTATACTTGCTCTCAAATCATTTCACTCAATACATTTTTTCTACACACGGCATGCAACAAAATAATAAATTAATTTATTAGTAACACTCTACAAAGTCAGTTTTTGTTCAAACATTGTATTTTTAAAGGACTTCAAAATTTGGTAACACTAAAATTATTTATTGTAACATTTAGAAATATTTTCTCTGAAATATATAAATACAGAATGTCTCTGTATAAAAACGCGAGAGTTTGTGTAAACTCTGTCGCTCTTCCAGGCTCACAGCAAGTCATTCTTACAATGGCTTGTAGGTCAGTCATCTACCTGGCGCTTGAAGACGCTAGAAACTTCTCATTTGCCGCAACAGAAGTTTTTTTTTTTTCATATTCATAATTACAAGGAATTAGGCTACAGTTAAAATAGCTTAGAAATATTCATTGCGGTCAAGTAAACTATCAATATTTAAGGTGAGTAGAAAATAGGAAAAATATATTTCTTGCCACAAAGAAATGAAAGAAAACGTATTGCTGTGTTGAAAGAAAACGTTCGAAGAAAGAACTGCGTTGCAACAAACATTTTTGCATAAGCTAAATCGCCTCAAGGATGTATACATTTAATTTTGCTGTACAGGAAATGTTTTACTGTAAACCGCACTGCAAGCGTGTTTCAAATAAGCATTTTTCGCATCCCTTTTTTCCAGCGTCTAGCGTGCACATATGTAGCTCTACAGTTTGTGATTGGCAGTGTGTGTTTGTGTACAGTCGTCTTTCATATGACTGTGCCAATAAGAACAATGTAAAAGCCATGCTGTCCTGTTCCTACTTTTTGCTATAATTATATTTTAAACCTAAACGAGCTTAAAATGTTTTCATTCATGTTAGCGATTTTTTCCAAGAAAATTGTTTCCATTGTTTTAGCTAATTATTTTACTAAAATTATCGTTAATTGACCATATAATTTCACGTCTTAAAATAATGAGCAGTTATGGCAAAAAACATTTCAAACAATACTGTTAAACATATGTGTGATATAAGCTATCGTTTAAGTTTAAAAATTAACTATCGCGAAAACCGGTTGAAACAAGTGAACATGGCATTAACTGGGACAACACAGTCTGTGGTTTGAGGATACAAACACAGGACACAGGAAGTTAAAACATCCATTCACTGAGTATGAAGCAAAACTGCAGATGTGGAGGTAAGTCAGTAAAATAAGTTGGTGAAAATTATTTTTTTAAACACATATAAGTATTCGTCACATGTATAAAATATTAACTGTATCGTTTCCAACAACATTATTTTACTACTAAGTGTGTAGCCTGACAATGCGTAAATATTGCTTGTATAAGTGTCGTGTTATTACTGCTTGGTAATGGTAATATGTATATCTGTTTACAAAGTTTTTGTTCATGTCTAAATGCATTTCCGTATGTTCCGTATTCTTTTAACACGCCTGTACCTGTGAAATGGCAATTGCGGTTATGTACAAAATATTAATAGTTAGTATAGTAGTGATGTAATATCTTGCTTACGAAACTAGGTCCCAACCTTCGTTACACACAAATGATGTAGTAGGTCCATTTCTAGCTGAATTCTTGCCACATATTTAGAGACCTGATAAATTCGCGTTATCTTTTAGGCGCAAGCTAGACATGACACAGTCGAATGGTACAATTCATCAGGAGTAGCTGAGGGGTTTTGGCATCTTAGATATTTGCATGCTGTGTCTGTTGCATGGCATGACTAGGAGGGGCCCAGCGTGTGGACAGACACGCCCACCGCTTCTAGCAATGTAAACATTTCAGTGGGTCACTGTTTCTTGTAGGGACAGTCCCGGTCCCTCCCCCCTTCTGTTAGTTGCGCCACTTCCTCAAGCTAATTGTCTAGCCTCAGATAGCGACTTCAACACAGTCAGTCACCTTGGCACAGTTAACTCACGCTTCATATCAGGTCTGCTTTCCCCGATGACGTGTTGACAGAACTGCTCGCCTGAGCTTTTTTACCCGCTGGGCAAGTAAGAAAGGGAAGCTATATGGGTAAAACCATTTAATTATGGGCGAAAGAAAAGTCGCGTCAACATTTTGAATGTCTTATGCACACATCTTTGGCTGTGCTTCATGGTTATTGGCAGTAAGTCTTTGTGCCGGGGTGTCGCACAGTTAACTGTACCAATGAGAATGAAGTTACTGAGATATGACACGTCTGTGATTTGCGTATAGAACTTCATAAAAAATAAGTGGCTCTATATATGTGTTGACTGATACGTGCATAATAAACAGAGATGATGGTATATCGAGAAAATGTTTTGTGACAACATACTCTACAAAACGCTGTAGTTTTTTGCAACGCGTATGATTGCGTAATAGTTTTTATTTTTTTTTTTTTTTATATATTTGCCTTCCTTTGATCCCACAATTGGTCAATGTGACCAGGGATATGGAAGTTGTCAAATTACAATACAATCAATACACATTACAAATATATGCATATGGGAATTAATTTAGATACAAAACATGAACATTAGTTAGAGAAGATAATTAAATACAGAATCACATACATATTTACAGTGTTTACATTGATTACACTCAGGAATACTATTGAAACTCATAAATTGAATGTCTTGTAGCGAAAAGAATTAAATACAAAGTCACATACATAGCTATAGTATTTACAGCATTCATTTAAAACAAAATTTTTATGGCATAGGTTCATGTACTAAGCGTTTCGTCCTGATTACACCCTCAGATGACTAGTATAGACAAGTATAACTTAAATGTGCTGATTGAATTACATATCATTGTTGTTAAAATATTCATCAATAGAATAGAAGGTGTTGTGGAGAAGAAATTTTTTAAAGGCCTTTTTAAAACTTTTAACGTTATTCTTACTTAAGTATTTTTAATCTGCTGGCAATTTGTTGAATATTTTTATACCAGAAAAATGAGCTCCCTTTTGCAATTTCTTCAGACGGTTGTTCGGAATGTGTAAATTGGTATTGTTTCTTGTATCATAGATGTGGATGGCTTGATTGTTTACAAAAGAGGCAGAATTATTTATCAGTGACATTATTGTAGAGTAAATATATTGAGATGTAAAAGTCAGTATACGTAGCTTTTTGAATGCTACGCGACATGAATCATGTTTTTTTGAGCCCATTATGATTCTGATGGCTCTTTTCTGCAAACGAAAGATTTGTAAACTATTGGATGAAGTAGCCCAGAACGGAATGCCAAATGACATAACTGAGTGAAAGAGCGCAAAATAAACTTGCTTGAGAGTAGTAGTTTCAAGGATACCAGATAATTTGCGGAGAGCAAAGCAAGCTGCACTGAGTTTAGGAGTTATAAAATCAATATGTTTGTTTCCATTTATAGTATGGTCAATGTGTAGACCTAAAAAACTTGTAGAGGGTATTTCCTTTACATTTATTCCATTAGAATTCACAAGGAAGTTATTTGTCAGTTGTTTAGCGGTTGAGAAGTTAAGTACTCCAGTTTTCTCTACATTTAAAGTCAGCTTGTTTGCACTGAACCACTCATTCAAATGAAGGTAAACAAGATCCAACTTGTTTATTAGCTCCTGGATATTTGTGTCATGTACCAAGATGCTGGTGTCGTCTGCAAAAAGTATTGTTATGACATTTTGCTTTAGATAGACAGGCAGGTCATTTACGTAAATTAAAAATAGCAGTGGGCCCAAAATGGAACCCTGTAGAACACCATGCTTGACTAGCCCTTTTTTTGAGAAACTTT
>PNEQ01020167.1:42233-58698 GCA_003012365.1 Medauroidea extradentata
AGGATGTGAACCATAGGAGTTCTTTATTAGTGATTCCATAATGATTTAGTTTTTTCAGTAGTATGTGATGATCTACGCAATCAAACGCTTTGGTCAAATCACAGAACAGTCCAACAGTATATTCTTTCCTATCTAGAGCTTGTAGAATTGATGTTGTTAGTCTGAAAATTGCCTCATTTACTGATTTTTTTGTACGGAATCCAAATTGAGATTCTGTCAGCAAATTATTATTTTCAAAATATGAGGCTAGTCTATTGTACATAATCTTTTCTAGGATTTTAGAAAAGGTTGAAATGAGTGATATTGGCCTATAGTTAGAAACTAGTGTCTTATCATGTTTTTTATGTAAAGTTTTTACAATAGTATATTTTAGGCGCTCTGGGAATGTTCCTGCTTCAAAGGAGGAATTAAATATGTGACTCAGTGGAATACAAAGTATGTCTATGCAGTTTCTTAACAATACATTTAAGATTCCATCAAAACCTGTGGATAATTTGGCTGGAATAGCATGAAACATTTTACATATTTCATCAGCCGTAGTGATACCAACACTAAAATTTTGATTATGTCTGGGTATAGATAGAAGAGTTATGGGATCTTTGCTCGAAACTGTTTTGGCTTGAAGAGATTCAGCTACTGTCAGAAAATAGGAATTGAAATGATTTGCAACATCCACTGAATCATAAATTATGTTGTTATTTGATTTCAGTGTAATAAAAGGATTAAAGGAGTTGGAATATGATGATTTCCCCGTTTGTGATTTTATTATATTCCACGTAGTTTTAACTTTGTTAGATGATTTTCGTATAACACTCTGAAAATAACGTTGTTTGGACATTGCGATTACGATTTTTAATATTTTGCAATATAATTTGTAATATTCTTTTGCTTTTCGGTTCTGTATACCAAGTATAGTTGTCTTTTTCTTTTACAAGATATCCTGATGCCTTTGGTTAGCCATCCTTTCCCAGCAGGTTCATTTAGTTTTATATATTTAAGGGGAAAACTGTGTTCAAATTTTGCAATGAACATTGAGTGAAAAGTGTTGAATTTTGTATTCGTATCAGAACAATTATAAACCTCAGACCAATCTTCATTCTCTAAAATGGATCTAAATGTCTTTATGGAATTTTCGTTAATTATCCTTATATGTTTAAATGTTTTAGGACTTCCTGCAATTTTCCTATTTAAGTGGAGGTTGTTGAAGGTATAGTCTGACTCAACGTAACTGTCTACAGACCAATACTTTGCATCAAATATTATAATAGCAGGATTCTTATTGGCTCAGTTAACTCCACGTATAAGCGATAGCCAGCAATACTTTGGTAAGTTGAAGTTTAAATAATACTGCGGCAATGCGTAGTATTAAATTGGTGTGCTGTGTTTCACTGTTTTTATTTTATGGTACTTTAAATTGTTTTATTATAATTTGTATTTTATGGAAGTGTGACGTGACGTTTAACTAAAGTGTGTCTTTATTTTTATTATAACTCCAAAACATTTTCCTTAAAAGCGAGTCGTATTTTATTTTATAGAATTTTGTTGTGAGGAGCGTGATGTGTTTAGCCTACGTATACAAATATTGAAAACATGGTTAGAATTTTTGTTTCAAACTGAATAAGACAGGCTCACTCAAACACAACTATGCGTCAGCAAGTTCTCCTGTTCTATCATTTATTACATTTGTGGTATTATTTTCAAGCAGAAGCGTGCAAATAAAGTAGTAAGAAGTAGCTGCATATTTTTAAAAAAATTCAGTTATTAATGTAAAGTTATATTTTTTATATTTTATATAATAATTTCTAATGTTAACTATTGAGCGGACATTCTTTATGTGGTTTGTATTAACATTTACATTGAACCATGATTTAATACAAGCAAAGTGTCACACACCAATGAAATTACTATAGCGTCAAGATGTGCATTGAGCTATAATTAAATTATACGTTTTATATGTTTAATTTTTATGTTACTCAATAGGTTTTGTTTTGTAGCCGCTAAAATAGTTTTGCTCCACTTTGATTAAATAACGTACGTGTACAGCTGCAGCTCTGTTTTGTTGTTACAAGCAGCGTTTCTTTGAGTAGAGGCGATACTTATTTGACTGTGATTGGCGGGTAGAACCCACAGCATGCTGAGAGATAAATACGTCCAATCACTGACCGCGAAGCAACGATGCAGGTGTTCACGCTAGGCATTGAAACAAACTGGTACAAAAATATTGTTCCTGTTTCTAATCGTATTTCCCTATCACCTCACAACGATTGTATGTAATCAGATGATGACAGTTTTACAAACAGAGTGTATTATTACATTCCGTACTGTCATAAAAAATAAACATATGCCGCAGTGTGAGACAAGAACCTGTATTATCACAAAACCTAACACAAGCGAAAAAAATTATATACACACAAAAAAAAAATGTTTCAAGAATATTTAGCAGTTTGTGAGTGAGCACTGATGGTTAAATTTAGTGAAGATGCAAAAAAAAATTATTTCTCCTCAACAGTTACAATCAACTAAAAATACCTCTTCTGGAATAGTTAAATTCACTTGCAAAGTATTACTGACTAATGCGAATCGTATTACTGGCAAACCGTTTATGATGAAAGCAGTCACTTTCTGATTCTACATTCAAGGGTTGTGTTTGCTATTGTATGGATTTCCTTGGTTAATTTAAATACACGCACACTGCAAAGTATTTTTTCCAGCAAACGAATATCCTAATTTAAAGCGCTGTGTAATGACAACTCCCATCATTTTGTCACATATGAGTACAGCCACGATTTTATGATGAAAAGATTTCTGCGCCTTTTGGTTTCAATCCTTAATGTGATCATGTACAGCTATGCTTCATGGCCAGTGATTGGTTTTTTGAACGGTCATTTGTCTTGGAATCCTGCTGGCAAATAACAGACGTATGGTGACATAGTAACCTCATTTCTGGTTGGTGCAGTTAAATGAGAGACGTGTCTCAACACAGACACCTTGCCAATAACCATGAAGCACAGCTACCGAAGAGCGCGAAATTAATTTTCGCAACAAACTCATGACCCTACATAAAAGTACCATGAAGTGATGTTTCATAATCTCATTCAGTTAGCGCAGAACAAATATCGCGGGATATAACCTTAAAAGCGTTCAGGTGGCAAATATTCGCAATTTTATATTTGCACGGCATAGTGTTCTATTTTATAGACTTACTTGCGAGTACATTTCCTACTTATAAAATGTTTTAACTCACATAGTCTTCCCATAACGACATGAAAAGTCAAATATTGCATGTTACGAGAACATAGCATTAATAATAACCAAGTGACTAACCCGAATGAGATGATTTATACTGAAATGATAAATTATGGATAATATCCTTAAAAGTATACAAACACAAAATGTAATTCCTTTGCAATTTTTAAAAAAACATCTGAAAATTACGACAGTTGATTTCACTTTTCGCCATTTAAAAAAAAAATTCAAAAGTACTGTGTTTAATATTTTTAATAAATTAGCATATGACCCATAATATATAATTTAAGTGTAAATTATTTCATTCCAGTAAGTCTCTCGGTTATATGTTATTCCTGTCTTCTCGTAACTTGTAAATTCGAACTTAGGCATGTCACTGTGGGAAAACTATTGGAGAGAATAAATGTATACAAGTAGAAAATGTAAGTAACGTCTATTAAACGAACTCTACGCCGACCAAATATGAAATAAATAATGAATTATTACTACGTGGATACCCGTAAGAAGACGTGCTGAATAACTAGGGACTGGAAAATTTCGCGAATTAAATTACCTGTAGGCTAGAATCCATTATATTATGCATACTCAAGAACCGACTATTCGTTCATTGTCTGTTGTTCCACTGAGTAGCAGCTAGTGGACAAATAGTCGGGGCTTGAGTATGTATAGTACAATGGATTTTAGCCTGCAGGACATTGAATTCACGAAATTTTCTAGTCCCATGTATAATTAATGCTTCATAGAAACATTAATGGATGTTCTCAGGTACCTCGAAACAAATAAGAAACAAATAAAGCAAATCTAGTTGCCAGTTTTCGCTTATTTTCAAACGTGTATTTTCTTTACTGAAGTATACCTTACGCGTAATCTTTGACACAGAAATATTTTACATTTTATTGGGGCGCAAGATAACGCGCAAAGTAAATGTGTCACTATGGCAAAATATTTGCTCAGTACAGACGGCAGAACCTGTTATCTACAACTGACACATTAGTTTTTCTTTGTCAACTTGTTTTTAGGGCAAATGAGCTTACCTCGCTATCTTGAAATGTTAACTGTCGTGTTTCCAGACTAGAAGGATATTGTTATTCGCTGGTTTTCATAGTTTATTGGTTTTTCATTGATGTGAGTTTCCGAGGAAGGGAAAAACCTCATAATTCTAAAATAAAATGTTGGTATTTGAATAGCCTTATGACTGCCTGTTAGCAAAGCATTCGTAGTTTTATTTAGACGTTTCACTTTTTAACATTTCGACATTTTCTGTAGTAAAGTTTTTGCCTGTAGACCTCTGGTTTTCACAAAAATGATTTATAATCCTGTTTCAATGCCTTACGTAGGCCTACACACCAGTAGCTGTGCTTCATGGTTATTGGCAGAGTGTCTTTGAGTAGAGGTGTGGCTTATTTGACTGTACCAATGAGACTAAAGTTACAACGATAAAGTACTCATGTGATTAACGGGTAGACGCCGAAGACGCAGATAATTTAAAACAACCAATCATTAACCATGACACAGAACTGCAGGTGTGCTTGTAGGAATTCAAGGAATGTGATGTTAAATTCTTTTTGCAAAAAAAAAAGGTGCTCTATCATTCGTGTCCGATCCAGATTTTCTCGAGTGGGGACGTTTTGAAATTGCCGATGTCTAGCAGTTTTCTCTTGGTACTCCTGTCACCTCTCCTCGCAATCCACAAGTGAACGCTGTGTACTTCCTATCATTTTAAATGTTTACGAAATAAAATATATCACTACTCCTTGTTCCTAACGAAAAATAATTTTTTTGTCAGGTGTCGTCATGACACAACAGATGGCAGCGATAAAAACTGGCAGTGATGTAACTCTGGGTATTTTCCTCTATTTATTTTACACTACGTTGTAGTAATTTTTACTAGAGGTGGTATTATGCAATTTTCAAGGCTAAACGTTGCAATGTAACAATTTCAGCATCGTATCTTCGTTTTTCGAAGTGCTTCACTTCACGGATATATGTTACTACTGTTCTTCGCACGAGGTAATCAGCGTCGAATGTATTAGTAATTTCTCAATTATTGACATGAATTCACAATATACCATCATTGGAGATGATGATATATCGCAAAAAAATGTTGTGCCAACATATCCTTGACAACACTGTAGTTTCTTGCAACATGTATGATGGGTGATGTACGTCTAGCTATCTGCAGACCAATAACAGGCAGCAAATATTACAATATCGGGATTCATATAGGCTCAGTCAAATGGGGTAGCAACTGTACATGTAAGTAAAGGCCAGTTATCTTTTGACAAGATGAACGTGTGTTGAAACCCAGTAGACAGTCAAGTTTTCCCGCGATAAACGATCATCTCTACTTACTGTATCCATTTTTTTATTGTAAACGTGTTTGAAATCTTACATATTTTCAAACTAATTGACATGCATTTCTCGTCTTTTTTGATCAAGTAGTAGGGCCACGATTTTGTCGCGAAAAGATTTTTGCCCCAGTTTGTTTCAGTGTCTCTCGTGCACACCGGCAGCTTTGATTCATGGTTACTGGCAGCGTGTCTTTATTCAGGCATGTTTCTCATCTGACTGCACCAATCAGAATAAGATTATTGTGACTCCTTACGTCTGTTATTTGCCAAGGCAAGTGAGAGTAAAATTATCCAACTACGGGTGATGTAGCAGACCTGCAAATGTGCACATGACGCATCGAAACCAAATGTTGCAAAAATCTTTTCACCATAAAATCGTGGCTCTATCAAGTAGATATAAAATAATATGCCTTGTTTTAACCTAGGCTCTCCAGTGAGGATACACGTGTCGCGTGATACGTGCATGTACCAGCAGCACGTATATGTGTGCATGATCGCGTGAAATGACGTACAGTCATGGGTCAGTGACGACGTATCCTCAACTATCCCTGTGTATTATTGTTGCAGTGAGAACGCGTGTGTTTCGCTAGTTTTCTCCTCGGCCAGAAGGAAAACTCCAAGTGGCCAGCTGCATTGTCTCCGCACGCCATTGTGCATTGTGCGAGGCTTTTGTTTCGCTCTCGATAAGTCGACAACACTTTCGTAATCGACTCGCAGTTAGAGCATAACTGAACACTTTGGCAACCCCGCATGTTTGTTTCTGGCTGTCCTTGGAGGCCTACGTGAATTCGTAACCTCGCACGATCATTGGCGTGGATATGTTATGGGCAGAAAGAACTATTTTTGGAGAAAAGAAATTTGCTTCAACTTGTAACTGGGCCTTACGCGCACATCAGTAGCTATGTTTCGTGGTTATTGGCAACGTAGCTTTGAGCACAGGTGTAACCAATGAGAACATAGTTACTGCCACACAGCACATCTGTGATTTGCGGGTAGAAATCTAAGACTCTGAGAGTTAAAGGCATTTAGTCATTGTAATACATCTTGTTATGTATACCAAGAACCGTGCCTGGAGGACGTTATAGCGGCTACGACAGTGCAGTTATATGAGTAGTTGTACAAGCATAGCCATCGTTAGTACAAGGCCGCGGCCTTAGATCTGACAACCCTGTCAAGAAGGGTCGTTCTAACACTTATTTTGTCTCGCCAAAGGCAGCGACTTCCCCTGATTCGCCGGTGTGAAGGGTAGAATACCGAATCAGGTACAGTCATTGCCATTGAAGAGCTAAAATATGTGTTAAAATGACCCTTGTGTGCAGGGTTGTCAGATTTAAGACCGCGGCCTTCTACTAAAGATGGCTATGGCACAAGACAAATGGCATCAGCGATTCTTACCACCTGTACTGGAGTGTGGCAGTAGAACACAACGTATTGGGGGAATAGAGGTCTGTCTTCTTCAAGCCGTCCAGCCGTCACCACCTCGCCAGGATGGTCCTGGGTCGATACCCACTACGTGCCGCCGTCCGTCGATAGCCGAGCCTTCCTTCATCAGCCTCCGGCGTCATGCTAACTGTGAGGTCTGAGATGTCCAAAGTGTCACTCATCATAGAGTACAACATGAACTTAACTAAACAGCCGCTCGTCTCCTATCTTAATAGTCTAATACAGCCGTGTATTATTCTGCAGTGTAAACTATATTGATTTAAGTCACCGTATTTGTATTAACATAATTCATTAATCCGAAACCCTCACCCAAAACATTATCCACTAACTATTTTTAATACAAGTTTCTACCTCTGACTACAACCCAACCACTTTAACTTTTATGTAGAACATAGTTAAATAAATGATTTATAACAATCTGCAACTCTCCTTCGTTGTCATTGGCAGCGTATCAGCGTTACATATATGGCTTAACCAATCACAACGCAAGATTACTACACCACCACGCGGCTGTTATTTACTGGTAGAACCACAAAATTCTGAGAGTTTAAAACATCCAATCACAGGCCACGGAACAAAGCTGCAGGCGAGCACATATTACGGCATTGAAAGAATTTGTTGCAAAAATATATTCTCGAAAATCAGGTGCCTGTACTGAGAAACAAAGATAGCCAATGAAACGACTAAATTTTGATTCCGGCCGTTTTTATGAAAATGCCGAAAGAGCTCACCATAAAATGTTTTGCGTATCCCAATTTATCAGCTAAGTTTAACTTATATATTTAAGTACTCTGACCAAAACAAGGTTACAGAAATGGCGATATTTATAAATATAGGTTGCTACCCACTAACCACGCCGTGCGCTGTCACACTATCCTTGTTCTGATTGGTAAAGTTAAATAACTGATGCCTCTACATAAAGCCACACTGTCAATAATCACAAAACAGAACTACTGAATTGCCGCGGGTGTGATGTAAGTAGTGCATGCAACAAGTTTATGCTAAATTATTTTCCTTAAAAATCAGCTACTCTTATCGTATGTCTTCTATATCGTGAGCACAGCAAAAATAAACTGATGTTCAGAATTAAATGTTACTTTGTGCAAAAGCTAAAACTGTAAATTAACATGCTTGTGAAAGTGTTAAATATACTTGCGAAATATCCATGTCTCTAGCTAAGGCTGTGTTAGTTAGGTAGTGTGTGTATATGTGTGTAGGTGTGTGGGTGTCGCCGAGTATGTGGCTTGGCAGTGAGTGTTTCACAGCGCTGTAAACACACTCTAGTAGTTCGTTGCCTCCTGGCATCCAGCCAATGAGTGCGTCTGTTCATTCCTCACACTCCGGCTAGCTTCTCTACTACACACTCCCTGCCCTAGGCGTGGGGTTCATCAAGGAAAAATATTTCCTAGCAGCCTAGCCAAGAAACCTAACTAGAGCTGAAAATAACGTAACAATCGAGCTTCGTTCACATCTTGGTACTCCGACCAACCTGAAGACGGGGATAGATTGCAATCCCCGAAACGTTGCATTTTTTCGTTGGTTTTCACTTGTGTTGTCTATTGTCTTGTGTTTGTGGACCACTGTTCACTGTTTTTCGTCTATTTCCATCTTGTTTCATATTGGGAATCTGATTCTGTATTTGTGTCTGTCTTTTGTGTCAGGGTGTTGTTGTCACGATATCCGACTGAATTCTCTCTCCAGAATTCTTTGTTATCCATAGTAACAAAAAACTGACAGAAATCCTCTGGAATTGCTTTTTTCTATTTTTGTGTGCTATTTTATACATATATTATTTTTGTTTTTGTTCGTTTCACGTTATTTGTCATCCAACACAGGTTTGATCAGAAAAAATATGAGCAATGAATGGCGTACGTCCACAAACCAATAAATTCTAATTGTAAACTCCCATTGCAACAAACATTATAAATAACTACATTATAATTTGTATTATTTTAACTTCTTGGGCACTTTTATGTAAGGGCCACTCTCTCGCAGTTAATGAATTGAAAAGTTATAGACAATAAAATAAAACATACAAATATAAATAATAAAAAAAAACAATTTTAAACTAACAATTTTAGACCGTAACTTTTATATATTGAATAGTGTTTATATTTTACACTTGCTCTTGACACGTTTAGATATATAATTTCATGAAGTTTAAAATATAAGACCATTGTTTTGTATTTTAAATAAATAACGTAACCCTCTTGGGAATAAACATCGCAATACACCAGGATTTCGAAAACAAATTAGTAATTAAGATACCTATGACATATGATCACAACAACCATCGGTCAATGAGTATTCATTCATATCTCACCGCACACACAAATATTACAAAATGTATTTTTTTAAATTACACTTACGAGTAAAACAACTTTGTGTTACAGCAATAATATTATTTTCAACAAAAAAAAAGTAATATACCTGAGGTACAGGTAATTAGAACACTAGAAAACTACAAAAAGTACTATGTGTAATACAATGTACTAGCTGTGTACACCTTGGCCCTAGCCAGAACTGCCATGGTTACAGTTCGTAGCTGCTCGGCAATGTTCGTGTACGTTCGGTCCGACAAGCACCCAGGGCCACCACTCTTCTGGTGTTAAGTAACTGGCTTTGTTTCCTCGTCTGGCTCATGAACGGTGTTGTTTCGTAATTTTTATGCTAAAAATTATCAGAATACGTCAAACCATTAGAAGACACATTCATTTTTAGCGAAAAGAATTTTGTATCATTTTGTCTCAGTGACTAAGATCTTATCTGCAGCTCTGCTTCGTGGTCAATTATAGAATGTCTTCAACCCTCAGCATCGTAGACTTCTACCTGCCAAATCATAGACGTATATTGTCGCAGTAACTTTATTCTTATTGGTACAGTCAAACGAGCTACACCTCTGCTCAAAGACATGCTGCCAATAAGCATGAAGCATATTTACAGTTGTGCACATAAGGCATTGAAATAAGTTCTTTTCACCAAAAGAATGTACAACGAGCCTTGCTTACGTAAAACGGAGCTTGAGAGAGGGGAAAATGTTGTTTAAGGCCATGATATTTCATTTCGCAGAGATTTCGAAAATATTTTTTGAAACACAACCTGATACATATATATATATAAATGTATTCTGGCAGTTTTAACACTTATGTATCATTGTTTGCATCTGAATTTTTCTGTTGCAATACACCAAACAGATTTGTAGACCTTCCCCCCCCCCCCTAAAATATCACAAATTTTGTTGCGAAAGTAAGCCAAAATGAAACAAAATAATTTTTTACTTACAAACTATACATTATTTTAAAAAACGCTCTATGCGAATTGTGCATCGTATTACTGTTAACATTCAAATTTTTATTTTCAAAGTATTTGGTTTAAAAATAATTTAGATATTTGCAATTATCTGAAATAAATTAAAGGTCGTGGCCTTAACAATATTGAATTTTGCAATTGTGTAGATCATGTAAAATGTACATATTGTATGGGTGCTTATTATATGGTCGCTAGTCATTTGTGAGTACTTGTGCATGATTGGATATTGTTTGCAAATATTTATTTGTCCAATTTACTTCACTAAAAAAACATACAAGTTCTTAAGGGGGCGGTCACCCCCTCCGCCGTCCCTTAAATCCGCCACTGGAGTTATCTCGGTAAACAACAGAGCTAAATTATATCAGAATAGCCTGACCTGAATTCGAACCTGGGCCCTTACGATTATAAATACAAGAGTTTTACAATTGCTCCACTTCGCTCAGTGTGTGTCACAAAATACAAAATCTTAGACTTTATTCTTCAGTATGCTATGAAGGCTATTTGCGTTAGGACTGATGTAACTAAGTTTGGTTAGGTTATGTTGAGTTAGGTGGTGTTAAGTTAGGTTGGGTAAGGTAATGTTGGATTAGAATGGATGAATGCTGGTGATACTTAGTGCAAGCTAGTGTAACATAATGCGATATAGTGATACTGAGAGCAAGATAGTGAAACTAAGTGCAACTCAGTGCAAGAATGTGCAACTTAGTGCAGTTGGTTCACTAGGTGGAAGTTGATTCAGGATAACTAGGTTGGGTTAGGATGTGTTAGGTTGGGTTGGGTTAGGTAAGGTTGGTTTAGGTAGTGTTAGGAGAGGTTAGGTTGTGTAAGTTTAGACTGGGATGGATTAGGTTACATTGTGTTAGATACGACGCAAGCTAGAAATAGTTGCAAGTTGAAGCGCCTTATTACTAGTTAGTACATTTTGGTACAAGACAGTGCATCTTGGTGTTAGATAGTGCCATTTGGTGCAAGATAATGCGACTGAGAGAAAGCTAGTGCCGATTAGTGCAAGTCAGGGTATTTCAATGCAAGTTGGTTCATTTTAGTTCAAGTTAGTGCAAAAATTGCAACTTAGGGCAAGTAAGTGCAATATAGTACAAGCAAGTTTAAATGAGATGGTATGTGTTTAGGTTAGGTTGGATTATATTACATTGTTGGGTTTGGTTAGGTTGGGTTAGGTGAGATTGTGTTAGGTTAGGTTGTGTAAATGTAGGGATACTAGTCCAGTTACAGAAAGCTAACCTACTGTGTTTTATCCATAAAGTATTCATGAATATAATTTTTATTCCGTACTAACATTTCATTCTCCGTGTAAAATAATTGTTGTGTTTGATTCCGTGTAAGGGCCCAATGCATGGTTATTTGCTGTAATTAATTTTAAATAATTATTGGGTAATAGTGGACAATTAGTTGAGTATTTCTAACGAATGTGTTGGCTTAACTGTAAAAAGAGAAATAGTTCACCGTATTCCATGGAAACGGGAGCAATAATTTTGCTCGTGGAAAACTAACATTGTTCTGAAGAAGAGTAAAATTGATGTGAAACAGTACATACGTGTTTGTTAAATGTGATGTATAAGAATATCCCCAGTGGTGTCACCTACGACGAGGACCTGGGTGCCTATCATCACCGTCGTCGAAACACGTTTTATTATGGTATGAAAACTCATTAAGTAGTGACGCACAATACACGTATATGGCTAGAATCTTATTAGGTGTTTCTTTGTGGTAACTAGAAGCTACCCGTAACACTTATTTTTGTCGTTAGCTACTAACTGAACATAACAGTTCCTGAAACACTTGCGGAAAACCTAAATTAAGGGATCTCTAGCTCCCGACTGTAGTAGCTGGTGAACACGTATGATTTCTGGATTTGTAGGTGTGTAATATTTATCGTCAGTTATAACGAACTTCATTAATAAGCTTGCCTTTTGCTGTGGTGACCAGCTATCTTGTGGTATACTTACGTAGTTAGCTTGGTTAGGTATTAATTGGTTATAGGTTATAATTTTTTAAATGGCACTAATCTACCATAGTGTGAAGTATTTGAAGTCACAAACATAATTTGTCACGATTTTGGATTTATTATGGAGTTTATTGGCTGTCTGGCGCCCTCTAACCTATTCCTCGAAATTTTGCACACACATTGAGACATATTTGATTTTCGTAAACAATTCCTGAAATAGTTAGTAGTAAAGGTAATTTTATTCCCTATTACGACAGCTGTGAATGTAGTGGCGCACATATGGTAAAGGGATTATACACAATATATGTCCATACATCTATTAAATGCAGAATTACAGTTGTGATAGGTTAGGTTGTGTTAGGTTAGGTTGTGTAAGGTTAGGTTGTGTAAGGTTAGGTTGTGTTAGTTTAGGTTGTGTTAGGTTAGGTTGTGTTAGGTTAGGTTTTATTAGGTTGGGTTGGGTTAGGTTGGGTTTGGTTAGGTTGGGTTAGGTTAGTTTAGGATAGGTTAGGTTGTGTTAGGTTAGGCTAGGCTATGTTGGGTTAGGTTGGGTTAGGTTAGGTTGGGTTACTTTAGGTTGGCTTTTATAAGGTTCGTTTGGATTTGTGGGGTTGGATTGGGTTAGGTTTGGTTAGGTTAGATAAGATAATATTTGGTTTTGCTAGGTTATGTTAGGTTGGGTGCAAACAAGTAGTTCTTAGTGAAAGTGTAACTTAATGCAAGAAAATGCAACTTAGTGCAAGAAAGTGCAACTTAAAGCAGGAAAGTGCAACTAAGTGCAAGAAAGTGGAACTTAGTGCAAGAAAGTGCATCTTAGTGCAAGAAAGTGCAACATAGTGCAAGAAAGTGCAACATAGAGCAAGAATGTGCAACTTAGTGTAAAAAAGTGCAACTCAGTGCAAGGAAGTGCAACTTAGTGAAACTTAGTGTACGAAAGTGTAACTTAGTGCAGGAAGGTGTAACTTAGTGTACGAAAGTGAAGCCTAGGGCAGAAAGGTGTAACATAGTTCCAGAAAGTGTAGTTTAGTGCACAATTTGACCCTTGTGCAGTTATGTGCAACTTAGTGCAAGCAAGGGTAAGTGAAGTTGTTATGTGTTTAGATTGGGTTAGGTTAAGATGAGTTAGGTTAGGTTGGATAAGGTGGGGTTAGGGTAGCTTGGGTTAGGTTGGGTTGGGTTTGGTTAGTTTAGGTTAGGTTTAGGTCAAGGGTTAAGTTAGGTTAGGTTAGGTAGGGTTATGTTATTTCAGGTTAGGTTAGCTTGGTTTTGGTTAAGTTGAGTTGGGTTAGGTTGGATTAGGTTGGGTTGGGTTAGGTTGGATTAGGTTGGGCTAGGTTAGGTTAGTTTGGGTTTGGTTTGGGTGGGTTAGGTTGGGTTAGGTTAGGTTGGGTTAGGTTAGGTTAGTATGGATTAGGTTAGGTTGGGTTAGGTTAGGCTAGGTTGGGTTAGGTTGGGTTAGGTTAGGTTGGGTTAGGTTAAGTTGGCTTTGATAAGTTTGGGTTGGATTAAGTTGGGTTGGATTAGGTTAGGTTGGATTAGGTTATGTTGGATAATATTAGGTTTTATTTGGTTTTATTATGTTGGGTGCAAACTAGTAATTCTTAGTGAATGTGCAACTTATTGCAATAAAGTGCAACTTAGTGCAATAAAGTGCAACTTAGTGCAAGAAAGTGCAACTTAGTACGAGGAAGTGTAACTTAATGTTCGAAAGTGTAACCTAGTGCAGGAAAGTGTATCTTAGTTCTAGAAAGTGTAGCTTAGTGTACAAAGTGACCCCTGGTTCACTATGTGAAACTTAGTGCAAGCTAGGGTATGTGAAGGTGATATGTGTTTACATTGGGTTAGGTTAGGTTGAGTTAGGTTTTGTTGGATAACGTTGGGTTAGTTTAGCTTGGGTTAGGATAGGTTGGGTTAGGGTGCGTTGGGTTTGGTTATGTTAGGTTAAGGGTTAGATTAGGTTAGTTTGGGTTAAGTTGGGTTAGGTTAGGTTGGGTTAGGTTAGTTTGTGTTAGGGTAGGTTGGGTTAGGTTAGCTTGGGTTAGGTTAGGTTGGGCTAGGTTGGGTTTGGTTGGGTTAGGTTAGGTTGGGTTTGGTTAGTTTGGGTTAGGTTAGGTTTGTTTAGGTTAGGTTGGGTTAGGTTAGGTTGGGTTAGGTTAGGTTGGGTTAGGTTAGGTTGGGTTAGTTTAGGTTGGGTTAGGTTAGGTTGGGTTAGGTTGGGTTAGGTTGGGTTAGTTTAGGTTGGGTTAGGTTAGGTTGGGTTAGGTTAGGTTGGGTTAGGTTAGGTTGGGTTAGGTTAGGTTGTGTTGGGTTAGGTTAGGTTAGGGGACTCTTGTGTTAGGTTAGCTTGGGTTAGGTTAGGTTGGGCTAGGTTGGGTTTGGTTGGGTTAGGTTGGGTTATGTTAGGTTGGGTTAAGTTAGTTTGGGTTAGGTTGGGTTAGGTCAGGTTGAATTAGGTTAGGTTGGGTTAGGTTGAGTTAGGTTATGTTGGCTTTTATAAGGTTGGGTTGGCTATGATAAGGTTGGGTTGGATTAGGTTCGGTTGGATTAGTTTGGGTTGGATTAGGTTGGGTTGAATTAGGTTAGGTTGGGTTAGATTAGGTTGGATAATATTAGGTTTTGTTAGGTTATGTTAGGTTGGGTTCAAACTAGTAATTCTTAGTGAAAGTGCAACTTAATGCAAGAAAGTTCAACTTATTGCAAGAAAGTGCAACTTAGTGTCAGAAAGTGCAACTTCGTGCAAGGAAGTGCAACTTAGTACAAGGAAGTGCAACTTAGTGCAAGGAAGTGCAACTTAGTGTATGAAAGTATAACTTAGTGCAGGATAGTGTAACTTAGTTCCAGAAAGTGTAGCTTAGTGCACAATGTTACCCTTTGTACACTATGTACAACTTAGTGCAAGCAAGGGTAGGTGAAGTTGGTATGTGTTTAGATTGGGTTAGCTTAGGTGAGTTAGGTTAGATTAGGTTGGGTTAGGTTGGCTTGGGTTCGGTTGTGTTTGGTAGGGTTGGGTAAGGGTGGGTTGGGTTTGGTTAGGTTGAGGTTGAGGTTAAGTTTAAGGTTTAGGGTAGGTTGGGTTAGGTTAGCTTTGGTTTGGTTAGCTTGGATTTGGTTTTGTTATGTTGGTTTAGGTTAGGTTATCTTGGGTTAAGTTAGGTTGGGTTAGGTTGTGTTAGGTTAGCTTGGGTTAGGTTTGGTTAGGTTAGGTTGTATTGATTTAGCTTGATTTAGTTTTGGTTAATTTAGCTAGGTTAGATTGGGTTAGTTTAGGTTGGGTTGGATTAGTGATATGTTTTATTTTGGTTTTGGTTGGATTTGTTTGGGTTGTTATGTAAGGTTCGGTTGGGGGACGTTGTGAGGTTAGGTTATGTTGTGGTATGTTGGGAAAAGCTAGAGATATTTCATGCATACTAAAAGACAAAATGGACAGCAGTTAATGAAAGTGCTAGACCTGCTACTGCAATAGGTGCTTTGTGTGTGTCACATCCAGATGTTTATCCAAACGTTCATGAAATGATTAAAATACTGGCTGTGATTCCGGTTTCTACTGCAACAGCAGAACGAAGTTTTTCTACTCTAAGGATACTAAAAGTTATTTAAGGAGCACTGTTTTAGAATAGCGTTTTGAAGGACTTGCCCTGCTTTCCATTCATAGAGATATTCGACGACGAGGCTGTGATCAGCGTGGTAACTTAATTTTGTGCTTTGATTTGTGATATACTGTTTTTTTTTATGTATATTGGAATAATGGAATTTTTTAATTCGTTTACTCTACAGTAGTTATTTGAGTGTTAAAAATTGTCTTTATTTTTTCTACAATTTACCTTTTTAACAGTTAAGCTGAGGTTCACCATATTTGCCATATATGTTTGGATTTGAATGGATATTTAATTGACTTAAAACATAGTATAGTGTATAGTGTATTATAGTAGTATAGTGAAATTATTGCACTGTGTTATCTAATTAGTATAATATAATGTTTTGGTGAAAAGCTAAACTAATGTCCAATTTACTGAGTTAAGTTGTAACAATTTAAATTACACTGTGACACAATATATATGATTATGGTGTAAATCTATTGCAAATGTGTGTACAGTATATATATATATGTATATATATATATATATATATATATATATATATATATATATAT